>JACEVL010000047.1:292500-425391 GCA_020284085.1 Aporrectodea caliginosa | reverse complement strand
CACGCGTCGGGTTTATATAGCCAACAATTAAGCGGGGGCATTAAGCGCCAATATTAACGAATCACAGCTCAGCGCGCGACTACAAGGTCCAATTGCAGCGCTGCAAACGGGTGTTGATCACGGATCAGATAATGAGCATGGAATCAACTAGAGTGCAGGCGAAAGCAAGCCTAGCGAACCGCAAGGGATGGTTCGCAACACCACATGTTGCTTTAGAGTCATTTTGTGATTTCTTGTGACCCATATAGTTTTCTTCTGACTTCACGTGAAAAAAATTCGCTTGTTTGTTGTGGAAATAGGTTTTTTCTTTTAAATATCATTCTCCAGTCCACAAAAGCAAAGTTTAAACAGAATAACTACCATTTCCTATACGTTTGAGGCACAAATAACCAGGAAATTACATTCATTGGCCAGGAACAAAAATCGTGTTACATAGTGTATGTTTTACAAAGACTACCTCGACCACAAATTAGTAAACGAGTGTCATCAATTCAAAGAATGTTTGCATCTTTGGAAATCCCAGAGTCTACCTCATGACAGTGCTTGGAGTAGGCCTAAGAGTCACACACGAGCTTATCAATTTCACGCAGGGTGATCTCGTCAAAAGCACAAATAGCCTATATGAGGAAAAGTTAGTTGGTTAGGATACAAGATATGCGGAGGGGCGTCCTTTGTGAAACAGCGAAAAGCTTCAGTTTTTTTTATTAACAGAGTGATCAAGGAGCTCATCAGGTGAGAGTGGACATTCAATAGGACTAGGTGATTGACGCTGACACCACGTATGGTGTCAGTGTCCAGTGTCAGTTTTGGCAATTATTATTGCCAAAATGACGGCGAGTGTGAAACAGTCCGCCACAGAACGACTATTGTACGCGAATAGGCCTACTGTCTTGTTATTGTTGTGGTAGGTCCTACTGGGAGACCATATCAGCGATATCATAAACTGACACAGCTCAATCAAACAGAAGGAATGGAAATACATGTATTTACAGATATTAACACCTCATGTGTCACCGTTTTCAATTTAAATTACGACGGCGGACTGATAACTTCAAAGCTATGCGCTAAATAAACTGCACGTGTTTATTTATATGCATTGGGAAAGTTGGACACGTTTGCCAGAGACATTCCGATAATTATTAGGATTGCAACGGGAACAGCATCATTGAGAATCGTACGGATGAGCAAAGGCATTGCTCGAATAACAGGCGTAATAATTCTTTACTGCAATGATGTACATTTAGTGAATTGATTCAGCGCAGTGATTTTTGTGTGAAGATTGTCTATTGCTAACGATTGTGTTAATGGGACGCGTAAAGCCTAGAACTGCGCTAGCCTTCGTGAGAGGCGTTCTACATTATGCAATATTAAGTCAGCGATAGTGAAACTGAAAGTGAGTTGTCTGCCTTAACATTCAGAAATGGCTGCCGATGATAGCAAAGCTGTTGAAATTGAAAACCAAGAACTTGACGACAAAATAATTTGTTGCATTTGTACCAATGTTTATATCGATCCAAAAGCCTTGCCGTGTGTTCATACATTCTGCATGAAATGTATCCAAGAGACCGGACTTAATACAAACAAAGGACCTGGGGATGAGATGCCTTGTCCAATCTGTAGACGACAGTTCAAGATACCACCAGAAGGGTTTCGTGGATTACCTAATAATTTCTTCATTGCTAAACTCATTGAAGTGGCAAATATTTCAAACCTTTCCGACTCATCAAAAGCTTTCTGCGACGCATGTCTTGACGACAACGAGGGAACAGGAAAGAAGATACCGAAAGCCGATATGTACTGCACTGAATGCAAGCAGAAGTTGTGCGAAGAATGTTGCAAGCATCATAGAAAATTAAAGTTAACAAGGAACCATAAACTGATGCAAATAAATGAGCAGCATTTGGGTGATGGCAGCTGGATGTTAAATCTATTATCAAGTGTTTGTGAACTCCATGACCAAAAGGTTCTGGACATATACTGCATTGAGTGTAAAACAGTGCAATGCGCTGTTTGTTTCATTGATGGCCATAGACATCACGAAGGTTCTCATGTTAGTAAATTTGTGGACGACTTTCGTAAGCAGATAGAGAACAATATTGAAACAGTGAGGAAGTACAATTCTCAGACACTGATGAAAAAAGAGGACCTCACCAAGGTTAAAGAGGATATGCAACAGAAGGTAGGGATGTTGGAATTCGATGTTATAAAGAGAAGAGATGAGTTGAAAAGGTTTGTGGATTCTCAGGCAAATTCTCTTTTGCAAAGTCTCTGGTCACTAAGACAGAGCAAATTGAAAGAAATCCAAATGGAAGCTGGTGATATTGATACAAATCTGTCGAGCTTACAGAGTTACAGTTCATATTGTGAGAAAATGATGGCTAAAGGATCAGATAGCGATATATGTCGGTCAGTTTCGGACTTTTCCGTTAAAGCAGCCGAGTTACAAGAACAGTGTGAGTCTCTAATCGAAAGAGAAATTCAATCCTTTAAGTTCTGCTTCACCAAATCTGAATTCGAAGAGTTAATTGAAGACAACAACTTGATTGGGGAGATTGAAGGTATGTGGCTTCTATTTTTAAGCACCATAATTACATAGGCGTAAACTCCTGTAGGCCGCTAGGCTCGAGCCCTCCCAATAATTGAGGCTCCAGGCCTGCCCAGGCCTTGAGCCCCCCAATATTACTATATTTTTTCGCCTAAACTCAGGGCTGAATGGACGGTCATGGACGGAGTCTATAGGCATTAGTTTCAAGGCTGAACACCGTCCTGGCCCTGCCACTTATTAGAGCACCACAGCCTGAACGCCGTCCATGCAGCAGCCTTGGGAGGGTCAAGTTAAAATCCCCCACCCCAATTAGCTTTCAGCGGCTCAAGGCCTTGATTTTCGCATGCATCCAAATATCTCCAGCATGTGTTCGCCCGTGGACCACGGGTAGGCAACGCCCTTATCCCGGGGTCAACGGTTAGCCCGAGCATCCTCCGAACAAACGATCGTCTTTACTGCACATATAATATATATATACATACATACATATATTATATACGTATATATATATATATAATATATATATATATACGTATCAATGTCACATATATCGCGCCGTAGTTTTATTTCCGTATATCTCTGCTATACAATTGCAGCGTCTTGTGGCAGCTTCTTTTGGATTCGTTAGACTTATAAACAAGGCTTTTAGCAATTTCCACGTAAAATGAGTTTACTTAAGAGTGGATTTTCGCGCAAAAAGCGATTTGCTGATAGTGAAGAATGTGATGGAGAAACTGAAACTGCGACTCTATAATTATAGACGATGTGACAGTCAAGCTGAGAAGGCTGATGAATCAGAAGCTGGTAAGTGTGAATGAGAAATCTCGTAGGCTTACTGACCGATATTGTAGTATACATATATAGAATGTGCTATATTCAAGAACAGTGATGGTGCATTATTAGGAAGCAGTGTGTGGTAGCACTGTTAAGAAGGAACAGGTTGATCGTTACATCTGCAAATGACTTACTAAAGATTGGTATAAATGGTCCACCTCTCGCGCTGTGGAATGCCGAGAAGTACGTTATTAGTTTTTGAAGTCGGGCAGACATGGAGCACTGGACAAAGCTACTGTACAGGCCTGCCAAGGACGGCTGAATTAGCTAGTAGGCCTAATAGTTCGAAATTGTTTGCATAATTAACGAAAACTATTGCTTTATTTTTCTATTTGCATTCATACTACTTCAGTGTTGGTTAGAGTCACAAATATTTGCTAGAGGTAGTAATCTTCGGAATATAAACCTCGAGTTTTCCAATAAGTATAGGGCCTACTGTCTCCATTGTTCGACTTTTTGAAGTTTTTGACAAAGCTTTTGACACAGCAACATGAAAGTAGCTGTGCACTGCCATAGTGTGCATTTGAGGAGGGCAACTGGAGGGCAACAGCGCCAGTGGAACGCTCAGACAGACTAGCCCTGTCTGCCCGACCTTTAACCCTACAACGGGATGCTCAAGGCGCTGGCATGCCTGGGTTGCAGGCTGGACCTGGCTGGTGCACAAGGCCTGAACCGTTAGGTCATGACCTGAGAAATATCGTTGGCAGACTCTGGACCTACATAGCAATACTCGAAATATAAAACTAACAATATTACCATTATCTCTGGACCTCTTTATAGATTCGAACGCCGTTAGGCCTATGTATTTAAAACTGCACCACGGTTTAAAACCAAAATACCATCTTGAGACCAAGAGGTCTTGTTACTTTGAAACGTAACATTACGCTGTGTGATCTAATTATATGCTGACTGAACAGTGTAAAGAGAAATCGTTATCGTATTCGTAATCATGTTACCTTCGTGTGTAGAATAAAGTGCATAAGTGGCGTAGCTAGCTTTTCATGGGCCCGGATGCAGGGGTCCAGAATGGGCCCCTGTTTGGTTTTGTAAGACCTGTAGGCTGTAGCCTTTCGCTCTTACGATCTTACCAATATAATTGTCATGGTCTCCATGGACGCATGTGTAGTTGTGTACGCCATCCGCCTCCTATAGGCCTAACTGTGTAGGCCTATGTGGGCCACTCGATGTCGTGGGTCCCCAGTGGCGGCACTACACCAGGGCAAGCCAGGGCATATGCCCCGGTAAGAAAGCCTTTGCCCTGGTCGTTGCCTTGCCAGAATTTTTGCCCTGCCGAGAATTTATTTGGGGCATAAACCGCCCCTGCACTGGTTACTTGTATGATTGCCCTGGTTACTCCCTGGCTAGAAAAAATGTCTGGCGCCCCTACTGGGCCCCCCAATATTTTCGACAAGTTTACGCCTATGCATAATTATATAGTTATGACAGTGTTCCGAACCTTTTTCAAGGCATGGCACTCTTACTAAGTTCCCCATGGGCGCTATTAGACTAATAGTCCAATCTACTTTATTTTTTTATTGCAACTCTATTTCTTCAAGACGTTTCAAGGCAATGATCTGATTAATGTTTCAAACAATGTATCTAGGGACTGTCTAAGACTCTATGGTCAAAGTGCTAATTTTATTTCTCACAGCTTTCCAATGTGACTTCGTTTCTTGGTAGGCCTAACTTAGGAGACCCCTTGACTCCGGAGTCCGGAATGAAACATTCAATGCGTCCTCCTTTGTCCTATTTTCTGGCTTGCTGTGTCCTCTTTAGGCTATTCGTGTATCTGGCAACCCTATATATACCTTTGAGTAGGTTAACGCGGCGGGCTGGGAAGCATTGATATATGAAGCACGATATGCAGTGCCGTTTTAAGGCCTAGGCACGCGAGGCACATGCCTAGGGCCCCGCGCAACAGAGGGCCCCGCGGCGACCCAAAAACAAAACTACATCGCGACCATGTAATAACGATACGATAATATTACTCAACCATATTATGATAAGTTCCAACAATTCTGCAAAGTTAGATCAATAGCCTAACACATCTTTAAACATACGTTTTTAAGTTAAATATTATTATTGGTAATAAGCTCAGTCTGCGCAGAACGCTTGAGAAGTTAGACTGAAATAAATCAATAATTTTAAAAACAAGGCGCACGCCGCACACTGTCCGCACGGCATATTTATATATTATTTTCTTTTATTCGTCTGCTTTCTACAACGCTAATTACGCTATCAAAGAATTTTTATGTCTTGGTAAGTTAGTATGAATTTTTAATATGAAATCTCTCTCGGTCTTATAATCTAGTCATTTTCTAAATGGTTAAAAATCTTAAATTATAACAAAGCGTAATAGAATTTCTCACAGATAGCCTAGTAGGCTAGATGTCGTCATGTCTCGGTAGTGAACTTGGCAAACTTATTTAAGTTAACCAAATCTAAAACTCCTGTTGTCACTTCATTTCCTCATCAAATATATTTACGTTAAGTTATTTTGATAGTTTCAAAACCCTTTCTATTAGGCAGATTATGATATTGTTTGTTATCACCGATTTGCCACTTTCACAATAAGAACTTTAACGTATGTTAAATTAACTGTCTATTTGCACTAGTAGTATAAAGATTGCTGTGTTAGCTATGGGCGTCTGGAGGGGCCAGAGGCATTTGCCTCTGGATTTTGCAAATATTAAAAAAAAATATTATCTTAGTTTTAACAATGAATGGCTATGATTTTTCGAAAGTTTTACTTTTTTATCCAAACTAGTCAAGATAAACCTGAAAAATTACAAATATATAAAAGCATTGAAACTTTTAACAGTTTCGCTTTTGAAATAAACATTCAGATAATTTTATAGCTGAAAACAGACCCCAGAACGCTAAAAAAAACAGGCTCCATACCATGTCAAATGCTTCCATAAGTACTGACAGCTGTTGGGATCCGCGCCAAACTCTTAATCGCGGGAGAGAGCACTGAGGGTGACGTGATAGGTTGCTTTCGGCACCCTTGTTAGTCCTCCATGCCAACAATTCAAAACTGTACCCCTTAAAAATTGTCCCTTGAAAAATTGGTGTTACCTGTGTTAGCAGTTTAGTACTAGACCTATATCAATAAATTTATAAAATTTATTTTAATCTTTGAAGTTTGAACGTATTGTTATTCCTTTTTTTCTACTGTTGTCTTGTGCTGATTGTTGTACCTAACGCGTGTCATTTTTTTTCTATTCTGTAGTTAAGTTTATCTACTTCCCTCTTTGTCTTTGCTAAGGAACTGGCCATCATCTTGACTCACTTTGCATGAAGTAATTAGGCCCCTGCTCAGCGGGATTAGTCCCTTTAGGTGCGCCTTTTGCTCCCATTTAAAAAAAGCTCTGTAACACTGATGATATAATAATACTCCATGGAAATTATTGTAACATGCATAATTAAATGTCAATGTACAATAACTGGGAACAATAAAATGTCTTATGTCTTATGTCTTATCTATTATATTTCCAGAAGAATGCAATGCGAAGCAAAGGAAAACAAGTAGGACTACGTATAAAGTTGATATAATAAGAAAGCAAAGTGGCAAAATTGATCTCCTGAAGGAAGAGGTCAACTTCGAAAGAAGAGAGAAGGAGGCATTTCGGTTAGAAAGCGAACAACTCAAAAGGATTGTAAACAACGAGAAAGAGGCTAATAAAATTTTGAAGGGAGAGCTAAATAAGAATGCGGCTAGTTATAGTGCGAAAATAACTTTATTGAATCTTGATCTGGACAACGCGAAAATGATAAACAAGACACTTCAATACAATACCGAGAAACTGGCACAAACCCTACAGCAAGAACTGGATTTCAAAAAAGCTCTGCAAGTGGACATAAACAAATTGAAAAAGAATTTAGAAAATGAGCGAAAAACAGCTGCGAAACTTGAGCAAGAACTGGAAAACGAGAAAACGACCAACATAACTCTTCTAGTCAACGCTGATAAACTTAAACAAGAACTGGCTTGCGAGAAAACAAAAAGCAAGACACTGCGAGATGACAACAAGAAATTAAATCAGGAATTATTGGAAACTCATCAAAATGTAATGCAAGATTTGCTGAAGGGAAAAGAACAGGGAAATAAAGATTGGGAAAAGACGAAGAAAGGTAGGCCTAAATCACATTGATAATATCGAGTAGGCCTAAGCTTATTATATTAAATCCGGATTTTTTTTACCGGTAAATAATCCGCTTTATATATTAGGCCTACCGTGGTAAAAACCGGTGAAATATGGTAACAAATAAATAAATTAGTAAATCCGTAAAGTTTTATTTTTTCACTTAGGTTGTTGATTCTCCTTGCCATGTACCGCAATTCCTGTTTCAATGCCTTGCATTTTGCCATTTACTCTTTCCAGACCAGATTAAGTAGGCCTAATGAATATTGCTGGCAAGATATTATGATCCCTCTCTTGAGATGCTGAATCACTAACCCAGATCTTTGCCTTCTCTTACCGTTGACTTCGCATTTTTGCAAACTTTTAGGATCTTTTGCAACAGCCTTCTTCCTAATCCGAATAATTTTTGCACCGCCCGTATTGCATCATGTCGCTTTCTCGAAATTCATGAAGCAGTTGTAGGCCTACACAATCCTTCCCTATCTTTTCCTATGAAAAGAAAGGTAGGCCCTAAGCTTTATAAAATTAATAGCTAATAATTTTGCTTTCATAATTATGATAAAGGCTAAAATATGCATTTCAACCCTTATCAAATTATGTAGGATGATTGCTGAATTGTGCTGAAATAATACTTGGTCTATTCTTCCAAAGTTTCAACTAGTTTTCGTACACCCTTTTCTGTAACAGAAATCCACATATGAAATCGCCCATCAAGTGGCAAGTAATATTAAGCTACTGTAGGCCCAATAGACAGCTACACTGGAGCCTACGTATCTTCTATTTCTCTAAATTCTACCCAGGGGCCGTCCATAAAGTACGTCACGCTCCCGGGGGGAGGGGGGGTTTAAGAAAGTGTGACAGTTTGTGACAGGAGGGAGGGTCAGGCCATGTGTGACGTCACACATTTATTTTTTTGGTATTTTTTTATTTATAATTTATTTGTTATTTTTTTAGTAGAATTTCATAGCTTCAAAAAATAATTTTCAAAAATATTTTCTGAAACATTTTAATTAGTTTTATGTCAAAATAGCATGAAATGCATATCTCCTGAATGTGTTTTTCACGATTCCTCTCGCTAGGAGCGCTAGTAATAATGCTGTTGCGAAGCCTTGTTTATTATTTAATCACTGTTCGAAAGTGTGACGTACTTTAGGGGGGTCCGAGTTTTGGGACAGTTTGTGACAGGAAGAGGGGGTAAAAATGGTCAAAAATAGCGTGACGTACTTTATGGACCGCCCCCTACTAGAATCTGGGGCAAATTTTTGCAGTTTTTTAAGCGAATGATACCTGATATAGGTATAAACATTTTCGAAACTTCTTAAGTCGCATCTGTTTAGAACTGTTGGGTAGTCACGTTTAGCGCTTTCGTTAGTTTCTTATAAGGCGCTATATAAATGTCTATATACATACACACATAGGCCTATTAAGCCTAGCTACCAAATATCAGAAAAGTCAGTCTACATCTGAGCTGAATTATTACAATTTGTGACGGTGGACGAAAACTTACCTTATAATAAAAATATTTTTTGGAAACAAACCATCTATTTAATAATTCAGTAGGACTACAAAGGCATTTCAGTATTTGTCTTTAACTGATAGGCTAAATAGCTAAAGACACCGTTGGGGAACATAGCCAATATATTACGTAACTTAAATCATTTTTTCCATTTTTTACCATATTTTACCAATTCGACCGGTAAAAATCTAGATTTTTTACCGCAAAAATATTTTACCGGTACATTTACATCACTAGTCTGGGATCTGTGGTACCGGTAGCTCAATGCCTGAACGCTGTGTTTTTCCATAGCCAACGTGAAGCTGCGCTCTTCTGACATTAGCCTACAGAATTGCGTACGTGTGATTTATAACTTCAAATCACTTTCAAAAGTCCACATTATTGATGACCTGGATTTTCAACTAACATGTCTTTTAAAGTATTTCTGTGTTTTTATTCAAACCAAACCTCCTCGTTTTCTTTCTGCTACAGTAACCTACCATTTACTTGCTATGCAAAATATAATAAAATATCTCACATCGATTATTGTTTCACTAGTTCACAGCAAACAGTACAACTCCAAGGTTAAAATTACCTTATCGGTGTCGACGTTGGCTACATTGTCTGCTGCCGACGTGTATATTTGTTTTGATAGAAATTTGGACAGGCTACAGAATTTAAAACCTGAAATTCCAACGAATTTTAGAGAGCGAAACTGACAATTCCGCAGGATGATTACAATTCAGTATGAACGGATGATCACAAGTTATTACAGGAATCAAATTTAACTTATACGGCAGCCATGCAAGGCGCCCATCACGTCCTATATGATGCTATATCTCATTTTACGAACTCACCATCTCGCGAATGATAGGCTGAGTGAACCTTTGGGAGGGTATATGGGAAGCGATCCCGTTATACCTGCTGCTCTTCACGCCAGTGACGTTACCACAATACACAATGGACCACCAATGTCACCATTAAGATTAAGATTAAGATTGCAATGGACAACACTATCGACCCCCTCCCCATCTTATTGCATCTTATCTAATTGCATTAAGATAGAGAATTTCAGTATAATACGCTCGTCTCAACATGGGCCCTATTTGCCGGTGCGCATACGAGACCAAATTATCCAGATCGGAATCACGGAACCATAACCCTCTTTTTATACTAAAGCAGAATTTCAATCGGAGTTCAATCAACAGAATTAAATAAATGAGCATTGACTCACTTTTCAGTAATTAGTGACATAGTATAGTGTACAACTAACTGTTGGGATTGTTTATAATGTTTAGTGCTTATTGTTTATTTAATATTGCTGACATGCAGTCATTTTATTAATTTTAATTTGCAAGGTCATTAAATACGTCATAATTAAATGCTTAAACACTATTACAATCAGCGCATTAATTTTTTTTAGATTTATTGAAATTTGTATAATTCGACAATTTTTGTGAAAATTGTTAAATTTTATAACGCTTTCGGGCAAATCTTAGAGAACGAATTTTAAAGAAAAATATTTGGCCTGATATTTTAACTAACTACATCAAAGGGAAACGAGTTTTCACTATTACAATCAGCGCATTACATTTTAAAACATTTATTGAAATTTTTATATATTCCTCATTTTTTTATTAAATTGTCAAATTTTAAAACACGTTGGGGCAAATCTTAGAGAACGAATTTTAAAGAAATAGTCGACATGATAACTTACTATACCAAAAGGCAAAAGTTAGAGTTATCATTACTATTACGTTGAGGTTCTAGAATTTTTGCTTTTTTCTACTCCACCCTAGTAGGCACCCAGTGATTCACAGAGAATTGCACCCGTGACAAAAGCGCCCCAACAAATGCGCCCGTCACTGCCTGCTGAATGAGACGAAAAATGAGACACTAAGAAAGCGGGGTATCCCTCAATAAGGGCGCGCACAAAAGGGCGCGACACAAAAGGGCAGGGCGCGATACATAAGAGCGCGGTCACATAAGGGCGCTGTCAAATAAGGCGCGCTGGCTAATAAGACCGTGTTCCAATATGAGCGCGCGGTATCCGGACGATTGGTCATAGGACGATTGGTCATAGGACGATTGGTCATAGACGATTGGTCATACGGACGATTGGTCATACGGATGATTGTATCAATACGGACGATTGGTCATACGGACGATTGGTCATACGGACGATTGGTCATATGCCGCTAATAAACCGACATAATTCGTAGTAGTCGTTAGTTATGGACATTCTTAGTTTTAAGCTTAACGCATCCGGAGCATACATCGTTTTTAGACAAATACAATCAGTGCCAAATCGCAGAAACTTATTAGGTAATAATTACAGGGATCAACTCACTTCAAAGAACTTAACATTCACTAGATAAACGCACATCAAAGTCCAACGCACTTGACATTCTAGACTTTTACGTGTTGTTCGTATTTTGTATTACGCATTTCACAGTAAAATTATCCAGAAAATAGTTTTCATGTTTTAAAATTTCTTGAACCACCCCTTCGAAAGCCTTCGATAGCCTTCGATAGTCCCATCGCCGATAGGGAAATATGACCGGTAGGCCCATGACCAATCGTCCTATGACCAATCGTCCGTATGACCAATAGTCCGTATGACCAATCGTCCGTGTGACCAATCGTCCGTATGACCAATCGTCCTATGACCAATCGTCCTATGACCAGATCGTCCTACAGACCAATCGTCTTAGAACCTGAGCGCGCGCTAATATTAATGGGGTCGCTGATTAATGAAAGCATACATAATACTAACATTTAATTGCTAATAAAAGCAATGGCAATGCAGAAATCAGTCAATAAAATAAACTCTTATTAGGTTATCCCGTAGTTTACTACGTTGCTAAATTATTTTAATGTCTTCAATGCCGTACTTGACGTTGGTAAGTAGGCAGTCTAGAATGTCCACAATAACTGTGGTCATCAATCAAGCTTCCATTTAAGAAAAAAAATTTCATCAATCGAACTTCTTTAAGCAAAATTATTGTCATCAATCCAACTTCTATTTAACCAACAATTTTTTCATCAATCGAACTTCTATTTACGAGTAGGCAAGAATTATTTACGGAAACAATTATTTCCATCAATCCAGCTTCTAGTTAAACAAAGAATTAGTTTCATCAATCCAACTTTGATTTAGGCCAACAATTATTTTCATCGATCCAGCTTCCATTTAAATTGACAATATAAAATAATTTAGCAACGTAAACTACGGTTTTACCCTCTTTTTATTAGGCCCATTAAATCTGTTTGCTCCCTAATCAATATGTTATGAAAAGACAACTTTATCTACAAACGACTTAATTAGCACGGGAACAGCGATTAAACATTATTATTTTGTTTGCATCCTAATCAATGAGTTATTAAGATATAACCTTATCTACACATTTTTATTCGTTGGATTAATATAGATTTAAATGTGCTTATAATAAGAGTTTATTTTATTGACAGTGATTTCTGCATTGCCATTGCTTTTATTAGCAATTAAATGTTAGTATTATGTATGCTTTCATTAATCAGCGACCCCATTAATATTAGCGCGCGCTCATATTGGAACACGGTCTTATTAGCCAGCGCCCTTATTTGACAGCGCCCTTATGTGACCACGCTCTTATGTATCGCGCCCTTTTGTGTGCGCCCTTTTGTGTCGCGCCCTTTTGTGCGCGCCCTTTTCGATGTAAACCAGAAAGCGGCACAGTGTACGATATTTTAATACATCTAAATAATAAACTATCAATCAATCGTTTATTTGTAGCAAAACAACAATAAACAGTAATATTACAAATCAGATTGCACTTTTAAGTATGGATAGTTGAATGCCACAAGGGAAGGCCCTGAAGGGATCAAAGATCCCGCTAAGTAGGGACACCTCTATATAATTTCAACAGAATATGTGGCGACCGAAAGATGCTTTACTTAGTATAACAGTTGTTGACTTGATTAACATAAAAATCTTAACTAACCTTAACTAATTTAAACTAAATATCAAAAGTAATGAGTACATAATGAGTGGGAAGTGCAATTAGACACATGGAAATAAAAGGTTAATACATCAAAACATTTAATTATTACTTTCAACTAAATAAGTGCGAAGCTTATTTATAAACAGTGTAAGTGAGGGAGATTTTGTGATTTCTTGAGGAATGTTATTCCAGGTAGCGGCGCCAATAGATTTCATTGAGCACTGACGAGTGTTTGAGCGGGCAAAGACACTTCTAGGCTATAATTTACGGAGTTTCTTGTTAAATGGGAGTGAACCTCTGAGGCAAGATATGTGCAGTACGGGCAATGATTACGGTGTTTTGTTTCTAGCAATTTTGGAGGAGATACTTTTTATGTGATCTTTCCATGTCATGTGCTGATCCACATAAACTCCCAGAAATTTTGTGGACTCAACTCGGGAGAGAGGAGTTCCATTAATACTTAGCATAGTATACTGCGAGGAACAAATTTTCCTATGAGACTTAAACAAAATAAAATTCGTCTTATTTAAATTAAGAGTGAGTTTGTGGGCACAAAACCAATCAGCTGCAAGCGATAGTTCAGCGTTTACTATTTGGAATAAGGTATCCAGAGAATTATGGGAGAGGAATACGTTTTTGTCATCTGCAAATAATATAAAGTATAAGCAGGATGAGACATTAGGGAGGTTATTTATGTATAATTATGAGGAATAACAGGGGGCCTAAGGTAGATCCTTGATAGTAAGTTAGATCCTAGATAGTAACTAATAAAACATTCTAGCAAAGAAAGTATGTTGCCAGGCTGACAGTTACACGGTAACAGGTTTTATTTTTTGAAAGACGTATGTCATAAGGTCCTCTAACTTGTCAGACAGTTTAAACCAACTAAATTTATAAATTGTGCGCAATAGGCCTACTCCGGAGGTAGTCGAGGATTGGAACCGTCCCATTAACCACATGCAACTGACAAGTTAACTGAACGTATTTGTTCTTAGTGGAAGGCTGCCTTCGTTCCTTTGCCGAATGTTGGGCGTCGCATTTGTCGGTTATTTTGTGACGCTACTGTCGGGGCGCATTTGTCGGGTTTTGTGTTTTTTTGGGCGCATTTGTTGGGGCACATTTGTCGGGGCGCTTCTGACGGGCGCATCTGACGGGGCGCATTTGTCAGAGGCGCTTTTTGATGGGTCACCGCACCCTGTCGACGCCTAAGGTAAACATTCCCAAGCATATAATTATTTGTTCTCGGCATTCCATATTTGCTCTGATTCGACGGTCTTGACGATGCACTGGATGCACGTTATCCTCTTGTCTGCCTCTCGCAGTGTATGACTGTTTAGATGTAGCCTATCTGTCGACTTGTCTCCTTATGGCCATGGTCTTCTTTGCCTCCTTGTTTTATGTTCGTCTGTTCTGCAGTTATCAACTTATTATCATATTATTTTTTCATATCGTAGTAATTTCCTCTTGAAATATGATATCCAACGGTTCGTACAGCTAAAATAAGATACTTACGAAATTGGTTCTATTTTCAGGTGATCTTCTATATAGGCCTAAATCAGACCCAGTCTTAGTTCAGTTGATCAGAATAAAAGCAGCAGAAGAGAAGAAGAAAGGGATTAGTGGATTGACGATCTTAGGAAAAGAATTATTTGTTTCTAGTGAAGATAGTTCAGACGTTCAAGTTTACGATTCAATTAAATTCAGTTTCAGTCGTCGATGGAATTTGAAGGAATTAATTAATCCATTGGACATTGTATCCTGCGACAGAAATAAATGTCTCTACATCAACGATTACAAAGGCTATTTAGGTCGGTCGACGGAAATCTTGAGAGTTGATGCACGTGGAAAATTAATAAGTAAATGGTCAACTGGAAACGATCGTGGAAGGGGTCTGTCTGTTACAGATGAATCGAATGTCATTTTAAGTGTTTTTGAGAAAAATCAATTAAATGAATATTCGCCAGATGGACAATTGATCCGCAAAATAAATCTATCATCAGAAGCAGGCATTCGTCATCCATGGCATGCTATTAAACTGACCAATGGTCATTTCGTGGTCAGTCATGGCTCTAGTAGAGGTGATCTGCATAGAGTGTGTATAGTGGATGCAGATGGAAAACTTACGAATTTATTTGGTGGACAACCTGGATCAACCATCGGCCAACTGAATATGCCACTCCATTTGTTAGTCGATGGAAATGGATTCGTGATGGTCGCTGATTGGAACAACAATCGAGTTTTGTTATTGGATTCAAATTTGAAATTTAAGAGAGAATTTTTCCAATTACGACGACCATGTAGGATTCTTCTGGATGAGTCAAATGATCGACTGTTTGTGGCTGACAACGCATCGAATAATCCACAGATTCTGATATTCGATTGTAAATAGCAGTGGCGTCACTAGGCGGGTGCGCGGGGTGCGGACCGCACCGGGTGTCGCCATCGTAGGGGTGAAACTCAAGTGACTAAATGACTGTCTAAACAAATTTTGTGCAGAGTTTCAGCAGAAATTTATTATTTTCAAATTAACAGTAACAGAGAACAAAAAACATTTTTCGTAAGCCCAGCTTACATGTAGGCCTATAGTATCAATTTACCTAAAGCTGAAACTCTAGGCCTATACTAATTTACCTGTTAGAGCCTTCTAATGCGCTACGGTCAGTGCGGTCAATATTACCCAATTACAATAATGCTTCAACTTGGCGAAAAGGCTAGAGGCACTAGGACTTTCTCTAAACGAGAAGCACAGTCATCTGGTGAAGCATTCAATTGAACAAGCCATCAAAGAAGTAGCAGCCATGTCTGAGACTGTTTAAGTGAATAGTCTGATAGCTGCCTCTGAAGAAGAGTTGAAGGTGTCCATTCCAAAATTGCTACTTTCTATGATGAAGTGTATGAGAGTACACTATTAATAGAAATACCAAGGCTGAGAAGGCATCTGAAAGCAGCAGAGATTAATCTGCAGTAAGCCAAAGATTGGGCAATATAAGACGTTTTGACATTTATTGTTGAATGGGGCTTCGTGGAAACTCCTCCAGCCCTTTCAGTAAGCCTAAAATTATTTCTGATGATCTGTGTGTCTTTCGCTTTATGTGAGAGGAGCTTTTCAAAGCTTAAACTTATAAAGCACTATTTACTATCTACCAAAGGACAGTCAAGGCGTTTCGATCTTTCGATATTATCAATAATATTGAAAGTGAGTTGCCTGTTGCCGAAAGGCACTGATTTCGATTAAGTGATTCACAAGTTCGCAGTCTTGAAAGCTAGGAAAGGAAAGTTCTGATTCTAGTCGAGATGTTCACCAAGTGCTGAAAGCTTGCGTATTTGTTCCTGTTTTTTATTATTATTTCATTTATGAGTATATTGCCTTATACCAATATTTTTAATTGCTAACCTGATTTTAATTGATAATAATTATTCCTATATTACAATGTTTTAATGAACGATTAGCCAAAATTTCCAATTATGTTTCCTTATTATATAAAATTTGACAATTATTGACACTACTGTAGTTATTATAAATTATAATAATTATAATTTTCTGTATTCTTTAAACATTATTTTATAAGGAGGCTTCAGGCACCTTAATTGCCCTCCACAGTCCACCAATATTTGCTAATTTGATTTTTAATTATGTAACTGCAACTGCTGACTTGATGGTAAATGATTGAAATAAGAATTATATAAAATAAACAAAATATGCATTTGAAATATTTTAATTCTGCTAGTTAGTTGTTAATAGCACTATTTTTACCATTATATTCTGTTATATGCAGGAATTACGATTTACGGGTAACATTAGTAGCCTAGGCCTACAAAAATCATTTCTAAGGATTCTGCTTGGTCTAGAAAGGGAGGGTGTACATGGGGTGCCACCATGAGTTACCGCACCGGGTGACACCAACCCTAGTGACGCCACTGGTAAATAGACTCAATAATATCATTTCACTATTAGACTTTATGAATGTAAATTATATAATTTTCGTATCATGACATTAATAAAAAGAATTTGTGGTCGAGTGAAACATTTATATCAATTTTAAAATCTGCTTAACTTCCAACAGCGACTTTTTTTTGACTTTTTTTATTTTATTTTTTTATTTTCATAGTGTTTTGAATTGTGTTAATCATGTACTGTGTACTATGTACTATACTGTTTGCATTGCTGTATGAAACTTGATGTTACACTGTTAATCAAGGATTTAGCTATTACTAATTCAGATTTCTGAAATGTTGTTTTTAGGTGTCCCTAGTTAGCGGGATCTTGATCCCTTTTGGGACTCCTCTTGCAGCCAATCCTGATAATTTATGTTCAAATGTTATGTGGTTTTATTTGACATGGCTTCAATAAAGAGTTTGATTGATTGATTGATTGTCGTTGCTAGCAGGTCTACGTAAAATTATTTCATTTTGGACAAAATTATAACCTTACAATATCATTGTGATGTGTCGAAAGCATTATGTATCTTCTACGGGGCTAGCTGTATAAATGCTTATTGAACAAATTGCTTTTGTTTGTCCTGCTCTTTCGTCCATTTTTTTGGCCGACATCTCAAACTAATTATGTTGAGCCAGATTTATATTAAAAAGATTGCAAATCTATTTGCCTACATTACTTCTATGGCGCTGTAGTTAAAATAGAAAGCCTGTGTAGACTGATAATACCTTTCGGTTTCAATTATTGAAGCCGAAAGGCAAACGGTTGAAACCTAGCAAAGCAATCCATGGAAATATCAAATGTATGTGTGTAGGGACTGTAGGCCTATGTCCCGTATACATGTATAATTAAGTGTATGCTTGACTTTATGTAAATTGTTGCAGGTTGTCTAAACCGACTAGAAAGACAAATTACAAATTGTAATTGTAATTGTAAATAATAATAATAATAATAATAACAGTGACAATTTATATAGCGCCGTAACACAGCCATGCCGTTACAAGGGCGCCTCACAGTCAACTAACAGCAGGGTGGGCCTTACAGAACAAATAAGTCTTGAGTCCAGATTTGAAGGAGTCAACTGTGTTAGCCGCTCGCAGGGCAGGAGGAAGACCTGTTCAAGCATCTGGGGCCGGCCGCCGAGAAGGCGCGATCGCCAAAACCGGGTTTTCATCCGTTTTACGCGAAGATCGCTTTTCTCGAGCGATCGAAGTCGCAACCCGGAGGCGGAAGAATGCGTCCCGATGCAGTAATCGCGCAAATACTCCGGCGCGACCCCATGAAGTGACTTGTACACCAACAAACAGATTTTGAACTCGATACGATGAGAGACTGGCAGCCAGTGCAGAACATCACGGAGGAGCGGCGTGACATGATCATACTTCCTCTCCGGTTGCATAGCAGCTTCGCAGCAGCGTTGAGAACGGACTGCAGGCAATCCAAAGAGGCACTTGGGCGCACCGACCAGTAGGCTGTTGCAGCGGTCAACCTGAGAGGTGACGAAGGCGGCAAAGGCCTTCACTGCCTTTGAAGAGTTCTTGAAATAACTTATCCGACTGCTGAATAAAAGGGTCAAATAAGGAGTTAGGGGTCTGAAGTGCAATTGTGGACTCATTTGAGGTGACACAAATGGTATGATCTTTGTATTTTGGACGTCTGACACTGTGTATCGTCATCATGTATGGTGTCAGTTTCAGTGTCAGTGTTTGCAGTTGCTTTAGCGGAAAGTCAACCATGCAGGTTATCAGCCACAGAACCGAGTGTTTGTAAAATCCGTGATCAATCATAGACTTCCTGAAATATTCTGTGCTAAGTGCAAGACAGTGGAATGCGCTGTTTGTTCTATTGACGGTCATAAACATCACGAAGGTTCTCAGCAATTATTGGCTTTACTAAGCAGACCTGCCAACCTCCTTATTAATAGCCTGAATCTGCTCTGCAGTCGTCGTCACCTCTCAAAATATGCCTACGAGAGTAAATAATAATAATAGGCCTAATAATAATAATAATAATAATAATAATAATAATAATAATAATAATAATAATAATAATAATAATAATAATAATAATAATAATAATAATAATAATAATAATAATAATAATAATAATAATAATAATAATAATAATAATCCATAATAATAATAATAATAATAATAATAATAATAATAATAATAATAATAATAATCTTCGTTTACACCCTTTGGAGGTGAGGTGACGCATTGTAACGTTTAAGGTGAGGTGGGGTCTGACAGACCCCAATACATATAATTACTTGCAAGTCGCAAAATCAACTACATAACATAAATAGGCCTGCTGAACACAAGAAATTTTAGGAGTTTACGACTTTGCAAGTTATGTGTAACTTGTTGCTTTCACTTACCGTTAGTTTAACTAAGAAAAATTCCTAATGCCCAATATTGAATTGTCATAATTGAAGTTCCAAACCTTCATATTCTGTCATCTTTACAGTTGCGGAACACGTCGGACAAATAAGTTTATCAGAGGCGGATTTGCTATGAAACTATATACTTAAGCTGAAGCTTCAGGACCCCAAGGCTTCAGGGTCCCGAGGGCCTCAGAAGTCTTAAACTGATGATATCGATATGTTTTACAAAGACGATATCGACCACAAATTAGTAAACGAGTGTCATCAATTCAAAGAATGCTAGCATGCATCTTAGAAAATGCCAGACTGGAGCTGAGTCTAGCCCACAGTGCTTGGTGGAAGAGTCACTATAAGGAGCTTATCAACTTCACGCATAGTGATCTTGTCAAAAGCACAAGTACCAGGAAAAGTTAGTTTGTTAGAATACAAGATAGGCGGAGGGGCGTCCTTTGTGAAACAGCGAAAAGCTTCAGTTTTTTTATTAACAGAGTGATCAAGAAGCTCATCACGTGAGATTGGACATTCAATAGGTGATTGACGCTGACACCACGTATGGTGTCAGTGTCCAGTGTCAGTTTTGGCAATTATTATTGCCGAAACTGACGGCGAGTGTGAAACAGTCCGCCACAGAACGACTATTTTATGCGAATAGGCCTACTGTCTTGTTATTGTTGTGGTAGGTCCTACTGGGAGACCATATCAGCGATATCATAAACTGACACAGCTCAATCAAACAGAAGGAATGGAAATACATGTATTACAGATATTAACACCTCATGTGCCACCGTTTTCAATTTAAATTACGACGACGGACTGCTAACTTTAAAGCTGTGCGCTAAATAAACTGCACGTGTTTATTTATATGCATTGGGAAAGTTGGAAACGTTTGCCAGAGACATTCCGATAATTATTAGGATTGCAACGGGAACAGCATCATTGAGAATCATACGGATGAGCAAAGGCATTGGTCGAATAACAGGCGTAATAATTCTTTACTGCAATAATGTACATTTAGTGAATTGATTCAGCACAGTGATTTTTGTGTGAAGATTGTCTATTGCTAACGATTGTGTTAATGGGACGCGTAAAGCCTAGAACTGCGCTAGCCTTCGTGAGAGGCGTTCTACATTATGCAATATTAAGTCAGCGATAGTGAAACTGAAAGTGAGTTGTCTGCCTTAACATTCAGAAATGGCTGCCGATGATAGCAAAGCTGTTGAAATTGAAAACCAAGAACTTAACGACAAAATCATTTGTTGCATTTGCACCAATGTCTACACCGATCCAAAAGCCTTGCCATGTGTTCATACATTCTGCATGAAATGCATCCAAGAGACCGGACTGAAAACGAACAAAGGACCTGGGGATGAGATGCCTTGTCCAATCTGTAGACGACAGTTCAAGATACCTGCAGAAGGGTTTTCTGGATTACCTAATAATTTCTTCATTGCAAGACTCATTGAAGTGGCAAATGTTTCAGAACTATCGGAATCGTCAAAAGCTTTCTGCGACGCATGCCTTGACGATAACGAGGGAGCTGGAAAAGAGATTCCGGAAGCTGATATGTACTGCACTGAATGCAAGCAGAAGTTGTGCGAAGAATGTTGCAGGCATAGAAAATTAAAGTTAACAAAGAACCATAAACTGATGCAAATAAATGAGTTGCAAGTGAGTGACGAAAATGTGGTGTTAAAAGCAGCGAATGAATGTAAACTCCATGAGCGAAGAGTTCTTGAAATATATTGCGCTGAATGCAAAACAGTGGAGTGCGCTGTTTGTTTCATCGATGGACATAAACATCACGAAGGTTCTCATGTTAATAAATTTGTGGACGACTTTCGGAAGCAGATAGAAAACAATATTGAAACAATAAATCAGTGCAGCTCCCAGATTCAGATGAAAAAGATGAACTCAATAAGATGAAAGAGGATATGCAGCAGAAAGTGGAAAGTTTAGAAGACGGTGTTATGAAGAGAAGAGATGAATTGAAACAGTCTGCGGATTCTCAGGCAAATTCTCTTTTGCAAAGTCTCTCTTCATTAAGTCGAAGCAAATTGAAAGAAATTCAAATTGAATGTAGCGATATTGATGCGCATCTATCCAGCTTACAAAGTTACAGTTCTTACTGTCAAAACATGATATCTAGAGGATTAGCTAGCGATATATGTCGGGCAGTTTCTGATTTATCCGTTAAAGCAGCCGAGTTACAAGAACAGAGTGAGACTCTAATCAAAGGAGAAATTCAATCCTTTAAGTACAGCTTTACGAAATCGGAATTCGAGAAGTTTCTTGAAGACGACAACTTATTAGGGGAGATTGAAGGTAAGTGGCTTCTGTTATTAAACAACATGTATTCCGTCAGTCACAGTGATTCCCAACCTTTTTCAGAGCAAGGCACCACAACTAAACGGCCTCACACCCTAATTTCATTATTTTATTTCTTAGTTGGTTCTTTATTTTATTGACAAGCAACGTGCCTTGTATTCAACCGCAGTGTTACGACTATAATATTATTATTTCTAGGCCCTATACTGCTTTCACTTTTAAAAAGATTTATAGGGCTATGTTAATGGTGATATCAGTAGTGTTTTAAATTTTGACAGAAAAAGCTGCTAAACTTATTTGGTTCTACCATTCTGCCATCCAGCCGCGTCAGCCTTCAAGTATACGTTCACGGCACCCTTGTAGCCGCGTCCCCTTGTTGGGAAGCACTGGCATAATTATGTAGCCTACGATGCGCTGCGGTTGCAGTAGTGGCTGGTATGTATCTCAAATATCAATGTATATCAGTCAATTTTCATGAGGTAGCCTAGTTCGTAACAAACACAATAGGTTGCTACATTGCTCTGCGTGTAATGCAATGAAATAATGCTATTATAATTTGAAAAAGGAAATCGAAGATAATAAGCTTCAAATTATCATATGTTTCCAGAAGATTGCAACACGAAGCAAATAAAAACAAGTAGGCCTACCTCCAAAGTTGCTCTGATAATAAAACAAAATGACGAAATTGATCTCCTGAAGGAAGATATCAAATTGGAAAGAAGAGAAAAGGAAATTTTTCGGTTAGAAACTGAACAACTCAAAATGATTGCAAAACAACGAGAAAGAGGCTAATAAAATTTTAAAAGAAGAGCTAAATAAAAATTCGGCTAGTTGCAGTGCGGAAATAAGTAAATTGAAACTTGATCTTGACGACGAAAAAATTATAAAAAAGACACTTCAAGACAAAACAGAGAAATTGACCCAAAAACTAGAGCAAGAACTGGATATCAAGAAAACTCTGCAAGTGGACATAAACAAATTGAAAAAGGATTTTGAAAATGAGCGAACAACAGCTGAGAAAGTTAAGCAAGAACTCGAAAAAGAGATAACGACCAACAGAACGCTACGAGCCCACGCCGATAAACTCAAGCAAGACCTGGACAAAGAGAAAACCAAAAACAAGACACTGCAAGAAGACAACAAGAAATTAGGTCAGGAGTGTGAAACTCATCAAAATGCGATGCAAGATTTGCTGAAGGGAAAAGAACAGGCAAATGAAGATTGGGAGAAGACAAAGACAGGTAAATAACATTGAAATATCGATTGTGATAGATCTGTCTATTTCTTTGATGATTAGTCTTGTGACGATACAGGGGTCCAACTTTTACACTAGGAACGACCACCCCCGATACTTTGCTAGGCCCTATATCCGCCGAATTCGGCTCTGCTTTCAGCCAGAGACTTGTAATAAAGATGAAACACTTTATTTTCTTTGAAATTATAATGACAAACATAAATTCGTCAATTTTTAACATAATCGTGACAAAGTACATCAATTAACTCCGTTCGTACCTTTCAAACGTCCGACCGTAATGCAGTCCAGTGGCGTAACGAGGGGGGGCAGGGGGGCGGCCGCCCCCAGGGCGCAGCAGGGGGGCGCAAAATGAGAGTTTTTGACAAGTTTTTTATAAGAAAATAGACAAATTTTATGATTTTTGTGAAGAAAAATAGAGAAATTATAAGAAAGAGGGACAGAGGGGGCGCAAAATCAAAATTGGGGGTTTCTGGTAATAAGGAGGCAATTTGTGCCAAGAAATAGCGAAAAAGCAAAAAAAAAAAAAAAAAAAAAAAAAGGTCATCAGAAATTTTTTCGGCGACTTGGAAAAATTCTTGCCCCCGGGCGCACGAACCCCTAGTTACGCCACTGATGCAGTCCTCAAAGTTCTGCAACCACGCCGATTGCTCTCGACGGCGACTGTAACTGTTCTGACTATTGTATACGACTACTGACGTCTGACGACTGTTCTTCGACTGACTCTCAGACTGCTCTCGACCACTACGACGACTGCTGCTGACTCTCCGATCGGTCGGTCGTAATGTTTGACTGTCACTGTTCCTTACATAGTCTAGAAGCGTTGCAGAAGCGTTACCCCCACGAAATGTCAACGACGACGACGACTATGATGGAGGCGAAGGAGGGGAAGAGACAAGGAGGCTGACGACGAAGAAGGGAGGAGGTTGACGACGGTGACGACGACGGAGGAAGAGGCTGACGACGATGACGGTGAAATCCGTCACAGTCTATTCCCCAGTTGATTCGCAATTTGTTCTTTGACGATGTCTGGGATCTGTGATAGCAACAGCTCAATGTCAGAACGCTGTGTTTATCCGCAGCCGACTTGAAGTTGCGCTTCTTCTGACATTACAGAATTGCACTTGATTTAAATCTTCAGATCACTTTCCAAAATCCACATTACTGATGACCTGAATTTTCAACTAATATGTCTAGTACAGTAGTTATGTTTAAATGCAATCTGAACCTCCTTGTATTCTCTCTGTTACGGTAGCATTCGCTTACTATGTAGGCCAAAATGGGTTATGACTTATTTCACCGTAACAGTTGCAATTCCGGGGTTAAAATAAAATTTTACGTGTCGACATACTTAATTAGGGCGTGTCAATTTGAGGGTAAAATTAATTTTTTTCCAATTTTTAAAGTCTTGGGTCTTAAAAATATGTATTTGGGTGTGAGGAATTCAAATCTGCCATTATTTTTGAGATCAGACAACATCTAGCTTGGTAAATCTCTGTTTGATTACAAGGCATATAAACTGCTCTCGAAAAACCAAAGAATTCAAATTTTACCTTCGTAAAATGTCAGGTAACGCTATTAAAATTTTAGTTTCTCTGCATGAGACACACCCTAAAAAGCGTACGACATTACCTTGTAATCATAAAGCAACATTAGAAAGTGATGACATTAGTTAATAAGAAATTTAAGCATCAAGTTTTTTCAAGTCTTGCTTTGATTCGTTCTTGGTCATCAGCCACCGACTTGCTTCTTGGCCTCTGATGTAGCCCTCACGTTTCTCATGTGTATTCAACCTTCCTGCTGATTCTGTGACTTCTTTCACGCACTTATGTATATAGACTGAGCATGACAAGGCCACTGTGGAATTTGCATGGGTTCGTCAATGAACTTCTTTAGTTCCACTGTAGTAAGTCTTCATGTCAAGGGAGGTTCATATTCTCTGTCAGATCAGTCTATCATCTCCAACAGCGACGAAGCACTCAGTGAAATAAAAGGCTCTCCAGTTGAGAATTTGGTGAATGAAGGTCCAATTTCAAGTTCTGTAGCAGTTTCTAGCATCTTATCAATGCTACCTGTCCACTTGTTGTTAGACAAGATCTTCCCATCGAGTGCTGTGATCAAGTGTCGCAGGGGGAACTCGTTGGTGTGGAGGGCACAAACCAACCAGATCAGATTATGACCAAGCTTAACCTCTACCCAGTGCATGGAAGCTCTACCCAGTGCATGGAACCACCCCCAACCGGTGTTACCATTTGTAGAATCACCTCCAATGACCTGTATTCTTATCAGTGCCCTTCTTCTTCGTAAAATCTACAAGATTATTAACAATAACTTCAACTGGCTTTTTCTCATTGAGCCTTTCTCCCGAGCAAAGTGGTAAAGATATCTTCCACCTAGCTCAATGCACACAGAAAAATGCTGCTCTGTGATGATGTTGGTCAACTGCTGATCTGAATTGTCTGCTTTCAGTATGACTTTAGTTGTATCTTCACGGTCGTCAAAAAAGATGTAGTCAATTTCACACTTCTGACAAAGACCATCAAATTCCTGAACCCAGGATTTAATCATTATTTTCCTTGGGCCCTCTTGACTTTATTGCCCATAGGAGCAACCTAATTGAAAGTGGTAGAGAGTTGTTGCCCTATATATGAACTGCCAGATGTCAAAACTTGACAAACTTTTTGACCTCCTCAATTATTGCAGGTGCAACATTTTTCTTTCCTGCAAATTAGGCTACCCTGCAGATGCTGGTTGCAGGAAGGAGGCCCACATCAACTGTGCATACATACCTTAGGAGATGAAGATCCCTATGACAGAACTTGCTATCATTAAAGGTCAGAGAGAAAAGACTAGTTCTATTGGACCACATCAGGTTGACTTACTAGTTTGCCAGAGCATAACAGACAGGTTAAAAAGGCGGAAGCAGCAGAAGACGAGAGAACAGAGCTTGCTGAATATAAGCAGAGAATTAAGCAGGATGCTTAAATGCCATCAAATGAAATAATGTTATCTGATTATGAAAATGAAGAACAAATAGCTGATGCCCAAGATGGAAATGATGGATGCTATGAATTGGTATTAGGAAAACCAAGTATGCCTTCCACGTCTAATCAAAAGACAGAGTACAACATATTAGAAATGCATAATGCTGCTATGCAGTGCACCAGATATGGTGTTGGCCTGCGTGCCACAGCTGCCATCACCACAGCCGCCTGTATGAATGAAGACAAGAGACTTGTAGTTTATCTTTTCTTATCTTTTTAGAAGCCATTGTGGGCAATTTTCCCACTAGTTAGGATGGAAGTAGTAGCAGCACTGACGGACAAATAATTTTCCAGACACTGATGACGATCCTTCAACCTCCGAAAGAAGCAAATACAGCTATTGCACGACATTAGTGAATTATATAAAGGGCCTATATTTGTGTGTGCGCGCAATTGTAATATATAGTTTAATAAATAAATAATAAAAATAATATTAGTATAGTATATAACTGCAAGTATCTGGCAATCATCTCCAATGATTTTTATGCAATTTTACAAAATATTTTTCCACAAAAAACTTTTAATCAGACAAGTTAAGAATTATTGGAAATTCACAAAAAACGTTAAAAAGTAAATATTTCAACATGTTATTTACCAAGCAAAACTAAATAATATTAATTTTACAAAAATATCTTTTTACTTACTAAGTCATGTCACAACTTTTTAGCACTAGTCATTTTTGGAATTTGAAAGTTGACAAAATCGACACGCCCTAATACTTAATGGTGCCTGCTGAAGTGTCTATTCGCCCTGAAAGAAATTTGGCAGGAGATAGAATTTATAACTTGGAATTGCAACGCATTTAAGAGGGCGAAACGTGCGCTCGGTTGAAAGATCTCGAGAACCAAAAGTTTTCGCGATTGCGCTATTGTGGGTAAAAGAGGGAAGTAATCAAAAGAAACATAAATGAAGTTAAACCGAGGTGCCGTTGACCGGCCGTTGTTGTCAACGAGGCCCAGTGAAGTTTGTATGTATGTATGCATACATTTAGGTGTTTATATAATTATATCAGTGTGATTCCAGTAATAAGCATACTGTATTTATTAGCACACTTGCGGCATACTGTATGTATGAGGACACTTGCGCCATACTACATGTATGTATGAGCACACTTTCGCCATACTGTATGTATGAGAGTCAATTCCAAACAGACCAAGGGTCACACCAATCATTGTCTTTGAGAAACAGTGCGTGTTCAAGGTACTATAATTTAGGTGGCCATAGACGCACACACACACATACACACACACAGACACGGACATACAGACATAGGCAAACACAGACTCATTCTACAACGCTGCAGAGTCAATTCTATTGCAAACTTCAACATACGCCCAATAACCGTTCCATAACACAACGCACACTCATCACTTTACCAATTTATAGAAAAGACAAATACCTATTATAATTATCTACCGATTGAAGTTTGGAAATCAAGCAATTTTTACGATGAGTAGGCCTACAACAATCTTTTGTAATCAATGCACGGATGTATGCGACAACGTTTTGTCGCAGAAATCGGCATTTCATTCTTTGCTATGATTCGACAACCTCGACGATGCACTGGATGCACATTGGTCTCTTACTGTCTGTCTATCTCTCGGTGTGTGATTGTCTAAATGTATCCTATCACCATGGTTTTCTTTCAAAGCTTACACTTCCTTATTTGTCAGTGTCTGCTCTGCAGTTATCATCATAGACATCTAATAATTTTTATTCGTTTATTGAGAAAAACAACTTCAAGCAGGTACAATGTCGTAAAGTTTAAGAAATAATAGTTGTTATGTTTTACTCCTTGAGCAGCTGATCATAATATTCGACTGAAGGGTGGACCTAGACGTAGGCGTAATAGTTTCCACTTTAAATGTGAAGTCTAACAGTTCATAGAGTAACGCAAGAAATTGCTTGAAATTACTTAAAGACTTGTTTCTATTTGCAGGTGAACTTCGATATAAATCGGATCCAGTTCTAATTCAGGCGATCAGGACAAAAGCTGCAAAAGAGAAGAAATGGATTCATGGATTGACGATCTTAGAAAAAGAATTGTTTGTTGTGAGTCAAGAGAGTTCAGAAGTTGAAGTTTACGATTCTACGAAATTAAGTTTCAGTCGTAGCTGGAATTTAAAGGAAATAATTTATCCAACGGATATAGTATCCTGCAACATAAATAAATGTCTCTATATCATGAACAGCAGAGGCGACGAACAATCGAACGAAATCTTGAGAATTGATCCGAATGGAAAATTAATACAGAATTGGTCAATAGGAGACGATTGGGGAGGCGGTTTATCTGTTACAGATAAATTGAATGTTATCTTAAATGACATTAATAGACATAAATTGAGTGAATATTCGCCAGATGGATATTTGATCCGAGAGATAAATCTATCGTCAAAAGCAGGTATTCGTCAGCCATGGCATGCTATTAAACTGACCAATGGTCATTTTGTGGTCAGTCATGGCTCTTATAGTGATGATCTGCATAGAGTGTGCATAGTGCATAGAGATGGAAAACTTAAAAAGTCATTCGGTGGAAAACCTGGATCGACCATGGGACAAATGAATCGTCCAAACCATTTGTCAGTTGATAGAAATGGATTCGTTCTGGTCGCTGATTTTTATAACGGTCTAATTTTGCTATTGGACTCAAATTTGGAATTTAAGGGAGAAATTCTCTCAAAAGTAAAACACGGATTACTACAACCATATAGGATTCTTCTAGACGAGTCAAATGGTCAACTGTTTGTTGCTGAAAACGAATCGAACAATCCACGGATTTTGATTTTCGATTATAAATAATTAAGCGAAATAGCTTATGATATGAAGCCAAACTGAATTGTTTTCGTAACTTGATACTGATAGGCCTATAGGACTTTGTGGTCAAATGAAACATTTTATAAATTTGAAAAATCTCTATAACTGCCAACATTGACTCTATCGTTGCTGGTACCTAAAATTATTCCATTTTGGCCATATAATTATAACCTTCATAATTATCATTGTTATGTGTCAAGGGCATATTTATCTCGTACAGGCGCTATGTAAATGCTTAATGAATTACTTTTGTTTCTCCTGTTCCTAAGGCCATATTTTTGGCCGACATCTTAAAGTGATTAGGCAAATAATGAGCCAGATTCGTGTAGAATTTTTACAGATCTATTTTGCTTACATAACCTCTAGCGCTGCTGTTAAATAAAAAACCTGCGTTGACAGCTAATTGACACCAAAGGGCAAGCGGTTGAAACCTAGCAAGGCAATCCGATTAAGACAACATGGAAATATCAAATGTACGGTATGCATGTATTATATGCGTGTATGTACTAAGTAGCCTAATTTACTATCTTATGTATACTTATATAATGCATATTATGTATGTTGTTGCAGGCTGTCAAGAAGTATGAAAAGCTGCTACCATCTTTGGTTAAAATATTTAGGGCCTAATTTTCTAGGCTTAGATATAATATTATTATATCTATAGGCCTACGCCCTACAGCGTCATAGACTCACATACGAGAAGAGCGCACGCGGTGATAAGAACCAGCGAAAACACACGTAACTGGCCTCAAAATGAACAACAGGTCATCT
This sequence comes from Aporrectodea caliginosa, assembly GCA_020284085.1. Classification (NCBI taxonomy): domain Eukaryota; kingdom Metazoa; phylum Annelida; class Clitellata; order Crassiclitellata; family Lumbricidae; genus Aporrectodea; species Aporrectodea caliginosa. Next base: position 395,860 of record JACEVL010000047.1, on the reverse strand, counting down.
TCAAAATGAGTCAACAGCAACCACACTAGTTGAGAGAATGGCAATAAAGGCCACGAAGGACCAAACATCACAATCCAGTCCATAATTATTATTTTAAAATAAAACACAAACCCTTTAAATAGGGTTGCGATCTGCCGCCACATTGTCCCGACGGCGTATATAGGCCTACAGCCCTACACCTTACACAACATAATGCACTCAGCATTACTACACACTGGATGCAAATATTATATACAGAATATATTATATGTATATAATTATATGATCATATATTATTATACTTGCATAATTATAGATATATATATGTGTGTGACATTGTGTGTGTAGGTGTGTGTGGGTGTGTCTGTATGTGAGTACATTTGCAAGTACGTATACATGTATGTATGTTAGTGCTATGTCAGTGGTACGGACACTTACAAAACAGTAACGCTAGGTCTTGTCAGCATAGTTTACAAAGATAAATAAAACAAACAGATCATACCACTTTTCTCACTTCCACGGAAAATCCACATTGACCGTAGGACGCGCGCATGAGCTAAGAAATTAGACTCGAGAAAATGCAACTAGACAGATACAGTGTATGCTACAAATATCACCGCCTCATAAGAGTTCTTTAAATGACTTCTCCGACTGCTATCAAAAGGATCGAGTTAGGCGTTTGAAGTACAATGCTAAACTCAGTTTGAAGCAGTGGCGTAGCAATGGGTTGTGCAGGTTGTGCAATGCACAAGGGTCCACGGCGGTCAGGGGCCCCCGGCGGTCAAGGGCCCCGGCGGTTAAGGGCCCGGCGGTCAGACCGTCAGGGCGGCTTTCCTTTCAGAATGTAATAAAATCAAACTTAACCAAGTCAAAATCAATAATTATGTACAGCGTACGCACTCAAGTTTTATTTGCATTAGCAGAGACTGACGTCTGAATGCCCAATTGCGTGATTTAGTAAAAAACCGGTTTGCCATAAAAAAAATCGGTAGGCCCTACTTGTCGGTTAATTCACCGGAATTAATTTTTTCAATGGTAATGACTTGCCCACGTAAAATTAATTCACTGGATTTAATATTAATTTTGCGATGGTATGAATATTTGCAATGGTAATGACTTGCCCACGTAAAATAGATGTCCGTACTTTCAAGTACAATTAAGTTGACGACCCCAACCCCAGGGCCGTAAATCACGGGGAGGGACCCTCCCCACTTTTAAGCCTGGGGAGGGAACGTGAAGTAATCCCTCCCCACAAATTTGTCTTAGCCGTGTCATTTTTCTAAGGTGTGTCATAAATATGGCGCCAGCCCCAATCTCGGCAAACTGTTCCTTGAGAGACTAGTGAAATTTGCATTCTTTGTCTACGTAGATGCCATTAGTTCTAATATATACCTATATTATATATATATATATATATATATATATATATATATATATATATATATATATATATATATATATATATATATATATTCTATAATTATGCTTCTGCGAACCCACGACGGCGGAGTACCTCCTTCCTCACCACCTCTGAGCGGAGTGGTACCGCTTTTCGCCGTTCCCACAACCCTGGCGACCTCCCAGGTCAATAAGGTCGCACAGGACAAGGGCAAAATGAGCGGGTGGACTGCAAGAGTCGGGGAGTTGAAAATTGACAGTGCACAACGGCGCGCAGTAGAGGAGAAGATTGAGCATTTTGGAGAACTGGAGGGTGAATGCTTTGCTCGGGACTGGAAAAATGACCAGGACATGGAGTCCAACTCGATCGTAACCGGTCGGAATATCATACAACAAAGGATCAGTTCCCGAGGAATCGTGAAGCGACTACAGATCAGACTCATTAAGACCGTTAGACTAGAAAGGACCACAACAAGTGCTTGAATTGTTCCGAGGTTATCCCGAGGAGCGTTACCGACTTCTGCGCCCCAAACGTTCTTGCTTATTGGCTAGTGCCTGAGGTTCTGTCCAATCCTGAACCCAGGCAGACGGTGTTTTCTCTCGTTGGTGTGGACGCTGTTGTTTGTCGGCAAGTTTTTCTCAGGTAACAAAAATTTGTTTTAAAATAACCTTTTCGGCCAAAATCTGCTTCAATTGTTATGTTATGTTTCTTTATAATACCGATGGTGACTGGTATTTAGAATCGCTGGTCACGAATTAAGGAATCTCTTACCTATGGAATGCCATATGTGCCCACCTTAAGCGAGAGGTCAGCAAGGCGACTGACACTTTCAGCCTGAGAACAGTGTAACAGATGTAAATTTGGGTGTTGAAATAATAATTATTATAGGTTTTCTTCTTCATTAATCCAACGTGGAAAGATGATTTTACGTGACAGCTGCTACATATCATTCTTAGAAAGGGTGATTACAGAATGGAAAGACATTGGCCAGTTTTTGATATAATAGAACGCTATTCGAACTGAACACAGATAGGCTATAATTTATAGGCCTACAGTTACATAAGTCATGGGATGGGCTCCAATATTATTTATAGGGGATTAGGAGTCCATGCCTAAGCATCATGGGCGTAGCCATGAAAAAATTTTCGAGGGAGTTTCAAATTTTCAGGAGGTTTCCATTGGAAATTGTCTTAGTTTTCTATTGTAGTTTTTTATAACAGTAATTCATTTATTAGGGATTTGAACCCGTAACACCACCCCCTAAATACGCCAATGCTAAGCATATAATACCCGGTATGTGGGCTTCAAAAAGATAGAGAGGGAGGGAGGGAGGGACAGAGACAGAGAAACAGAGGGTCGTGATCAGTTCACAGAGTTGAAACTTGATAGGTTTGTAAACTATGCACAGTGAGACTGAAGTTTATCATTGGCCCAGTCACTCTTTTGATAATGGTAGGCCCTAATTGTAATTGCAAATATATATAGTGCCACCGTATGACCGACTTATCAGAGGAGCTCCCGACCTAACACAATGAAACCATAAAATGGTCTTCAAGCATTTGCGGACATAGGCGCCGTCTTATCTTACACGATTACCATTTGAACATTAAAATGTAGGGTGCAGATGATTTATAAATGTCTTTAAAATTTAGGGTGCAGATGATATAAATGTTCCCAATAACTTTAATTTTTAACCTAGTGTGTAACTGAACTCATGCAGTATACTATAGTGGGCTTCGTTATGGAACTATAGGCGTATACACACTTCCGACGAGTCAATTTTCCCTCCCCACATCTTGAAACAGATTTACGGCCCTGGTGCTTAAAAAGAAAAGAAACGCGTAGAAATTTATTCCGGTGCATGAACAGGCAAGGTATAGACGCAAGAATTATATCCGGTGAATTAACCGACAAGGTACCGGAAAAAATTAATTCCGGTGAATTAACCGACAAGTACCCAAAAATCTTTTAGTAGCCTATCTTTAATCTTTGGCCAGCAGTTTGATGTCATGTCCTACGTCACGGGGCGTGTTAATATTTACATATGGCCTGGGTTTTTGTCGATTTGTTGATATTTTCCACTTCCAACCCATGGCTTCTCAAAACTACTACAATCTCCGCAGTGCGACCTGAGTAAAGCAAGTGATCTGATCAAGGCATCGCATGAGAAATTTCAGAGCATGCGGAATGAGTACTATTCTATCGGCGATACTGCTGTTAGTCTAGCAAAAGCTTGGGGCATTAAAGATCATTTTGAAGATCGGCGTTTAAAGAAGGCAAAAAGACTATTTGATTAAATGTGTCACGACGAATTGCCTTCGTCAACCGAAAAACGTTTCAGAGTGAATGTGTGGATAGAGCATGTAGACAAATCAAACAGCGATTTCTCAGCCTTAGTTCTTTGGCTGCAACTTTCAGCGAGCTCTTGCCTTCGATACTCTTAGATGCCTCTGACGACGAATTGTATGCAGCAGCCGAACTGTTAGCTAAACAGTATGATACCGACATTTCGCTATCTTTTCCAGCTCAGCTGTTGTAATTTCGCTCAAGCTTTCTTTCGAAGTTGTCAACGAAGTCAACCATCTTCGAAATTGCAAAACTGTTACTCGTAGACTATTATGCTCTTTCGTCTACATTCAGTTAGCCTATGTCTGCACTGCCTACATGTTGCCAGTATGGGAATTGTAAAAAAATAACTGGGGGGTTGGGGGGTTGGTTAGACGTTGATTTGTGTGCAGTTTGGGTGTGAAATGTAGGCTTTACTATGGGAGCCTAAGAAAGACTAGGGGTTGCACCCCCCTTCCAAATCCCCCGGCAATTCTCACCCTGCATGTGGCTGCTGACTTTTCCTGTGACTGTTGCAACATGTGAAAGATCATTTTCAAAACTGAAGCTCATCGAAAACTATGTACGAAGTACCATGTCAGAAGAGCGGCCTGGCAGTGTTTTCAATAGAAAATGAATAGGCCTAATCAATGCCAAAAAGCTTGATACTTCAAAAGTGGTGGATATTTTTGCGCAAGAGAAAGCGACCAAAAGACCGTTTTAACTTTTAGTATTCCTCTTCTTAGATTACCGTAGAATTTAGACTTGTCCAATTTGATTATCTAACCTTTTATGTTGTATGCAACAGCGTTTTTTGCACAGCGTTTTCGTTTGAAATCGAATGGGGCGGGGGTTTAAGGGACCCACCACCAAAGCTCTGCACAAGGGCCCCCAAAATCCTTGCTACGCCACTGTTTTGAAGCGACATAAATATTATTGTGTGATATCTGTATTTCGGACGCATGACACCGTTGATGCATGGTCAGTGTTTGCGTCGGAGATATTTAAAGGGATTCAACTTGAAGTGTATTGACCTTCCAAATTACAAAGAGACTGAGGGAGTAGGCCAATATAATGGCGATAATACAACATGACCAAGTAACTTTATTGGCGTCGTTATCGCAACGCATAAAACATCAATCAAAAAAGAGTTCCCTGCAAACGAATAAAGAACCTGGCGATGAGATTCCTTCCCAAATCTGTAGACGACTGTTCAAGATAGGGCCTACCTCCAGAAGGGTTTTCTGGATTACCTAATAATTTCTTCATTGCTAAACTGAGTAAACTCATATCATTGAAGTGCAAATATTTCAAACCTATCCGACTCATCAAAATCTTTCTGCGACGCATGTCTTGAGGAAAATGATGGAATTGGAAAGGATATACCGGAAGCTGATAATTATGTACTGCACTGAATGCAAGCAGAAGTTGTGCGACGAATATTGCAAGTATCATAGAAAATTAAAGTTAACAAAGAACCATAAACTAATGCAAATAAATCAGTTGCGAGTGAGTGACGAAAATGTGGTGTTAATAGTGCGTTGGTACTTAATAACATCGAGCAAATTATGAGAACAAGCAAAAAATTTATATATTTAGAATCAGGAAAGAACCCAGTTAAAGACCTGCTACAGCCACATTCTGGGAAATTAAAAAAAATTTCGAACATTTTTGCTTGGCCGATGGGTCATTCTATGTCAAATCAACATGTAAAATAGCAATTTGCCCCCATATCACCTTGGATTTTTCTGAAAATTTTTGTACATAATCTACATGGAAAATTAGGTATAACAGTGAAAATTTGAGTAGAATATCTCAAAACTTGACCAAGATATTAATTTTTGAAGTTAATAAGCAATAACCTATAACGAGGAAACGGCATGATCCACCAAGTTTGGACTGTCATACCTCGGCCACGAAATGAGCTAGATGGCTGAATCTTTTTTAATGTAATCAGTTTGTTGTGCTCTTTTCAAGTATGTAAGAATATGAGTGGTGTTCCTTGTGATTTTTAATATAAAAATTGTTAAATATTGCACAGAGGCCAATTCTCACTCAAGTTCCAGACATCATATCAGCATGCAGGACAAACGTCTGCTACACTACTTTCAATGTTATTGAAACTAACATTGAAAGTAGAGTATTACTGAGGAAAATCCTAAAACTACTGGGGCAAATCCTAAAACTACTGGGGCAAATCCTAAAACTACTGGGACATTTATTTGTCCCAGTAGTAATACAGTTAAAATATGTACTGGGTGTACACTCCCGGTTGATTTGACATGGAATGACCATGCTACAATGGTTTGCACTATAATAAGCATTGAATGAACATACTCTTTGGGAGCCGTGGGTGCGAATGTGCCCAGAGCAAAAGTTCAGTGGGTGCATAGCACCCTGAAGAATTCAGACCTTAAATTCAAATTTTTTACAGTAAATGTCCTATATATGACAGGCTACATACACAAATTTCGGAACATATAAGCAGTAAGGTTGCACAACTAGTCACCATCACCTGAGTTTCAAATACTTTTTCTAACCACGTAACCATTGACAGTACAATGTGTTTATTTATTTGATTTTCATAATTTTTTTATTTATTTATTATATAATTTTTTTAATTATTTAACTTTGGTGTAGATATTGTAACTAACTCAAGAACACAGTATTATACAATTACATAAGTACTTTGATTGATATTACAATTTAATCAAACATATTACAATTATTGCATCCTCCATATAATTCATGCAAGTAGAGTACAGTAGTAGTAACATGTTTTTATTGTAGGCTACCTAACACATATCATAATCAGGCATATGTGTTCATTAAAGTACAAACGACGCCCGACAAAAACAGAAGCTTAAACGAGGTTTAATAGGGCCCAGTTTCCAGTCCAAGGTCGTTTACATTGATAAGCCTTCATCGCCGAGTTTTAAAATTATGAGCTATTATTGTAAACACAAAATGTCTATAGAGAGAAGCACTTCAGCAAAATGATATCATAAGTCCAAAATCAATTTATCCTGAGCATAAGACAACTAAGAGGATACCAATGAGAAACTCTAACACCACCATGTTAACACCACCTATGAACAAGTACCAATAACAACAATAGTACGAATGTCAGCACTAATGTTGCATAATAATATTCTTGATAATACAGTACAGTTTGCAAATAATGTTGGTAATTTGGTGAGCCCATAATTTACTGTCTAACACATTCACCATCACATTGACACAATGCTGTACATACAAGATTAGCCTTCACACACTTGCACCTCGCAAAGCATCCTTTTTGGCATGCACAATGTATTAATTCACTGGAAATTTTTGATACCTCCGGTATAGTTGTCCAAAACGGGACCCAATTTTCACCATCTCTTGCCCATCCCCAATCCAGAGGATTTGGCAGCATTGGTTCCTGTTCCAGACAGTGACCCCAGCAATGAATTGCTTGAAACATGGATCTCTTAACATGTTGAAGGAAAGAATCACATGTGGGTGGAAGCGATTCCAATGTTCGAGATTTCTTGGTGAAAAGATGCATGCGTGCTGAATTCAGATCTGTGCACTCACTTGTCCTGTCATACATGACAATAACAAAGCGCTCCAAAACTGAAATGGTTGCATCTGAAAAACAGTCGTCAGCATTGTTAAGATTGAGAAACGCTTCAGTGACAACTGGATAGACATTCCATGCTTCCCATGCCGATTTTTTTCCTCTACCACCAAAACTGGATGTTGTGTCACAACCTGTCAAGGCATGAAAAACAGGTAATGCTAAGCATTTCTCAGGGCCAAGTGCATGTGACAATTCATGGATAGCAATTAGTCTAACACTTTTACCGACACCAAAATGAATCCACAAGTTTTCAAGACATAGTTGATTAAAAACATATACAGCAAGCACAACTACATCCGTATCAACTGTTCGGATAGCAACTTTTCTAGATCGATTTCGAGCGGCATGAAGACAATGAAGTAGGATTCGTGTATCTGCCTCTTCGTGGTTGCATGGATCAATAGTAGTGACATCAAAAGACTGTTGACTAGAATACCTAACATGATTGTCATAGGTTGCAACAACAACTTTCTCAGGAAAATTTTCATTAGTCACTAGTTCTGCCAGGAAATGGAATAACTCTGTTTTGTTTTCATTCACTCGTAAGAATTCTTGCCAATTCTTTGGTATTTTTGTATCTGGAGACACACGAGTTCTAATTCCAGACCCTCTTTTACCACGTGTTATAGATTTTAGACTGTCGGGTAAGTAAACGTCAAAGACGATATCCAGTCGAGAAACTTTGTTCAACAGTGAATTGATGTATGGTAAAAAAACTTTTTGACCATAATCATAGAAAGTTCTGCTACAGCTGGGTTGAAGCATTTGAACGATTACAGCCCCATCTGAAACTAATGTATCTACAAAAAGTTCAGAGAAATCAGTAGAAGTACTTGACAAGGACTTCAAACATGTCAACAAATCAGACTTGGTACCAAATCGCAAAGTTCCATGCTGAGAAAGAGATGGTGGACATGCCTGGTTTTCATGTCGGAAAAACTCCGACAGATCACCATTGCGAATTTGACATGCAATGTATAGCCGGGAAAACAGCTCACAGTCAGTTTTTAGTTCAGAGACTTTCAGTAGTGCAGCACTCTTTTTCTTGGAAGCAGGTTTATATGTGAAAAGTGGCAGTTTGTTCTTTGTAAGCGGTTCCATGATTGAAGTTGCTCCTTGGAATCGGTCTTTGATGAACTGTTTCATTTGAGCAATTCCTATTTCATGAGCTCTATTAACAGTTTCGTAAACGGCTTTGTCAGCTATGACATGGGTATCCAAAGACAGCAAATCATCAGAAGAAATCTGACTGAATGGACTCTCTGCTTCAAATATTTCAACTAAGTTCTCGACATCCTTCTTGTAGCGCTTTTGGCACGACGGTTTCTGTTCATGATGGGAACGGTGTTGCGAATCTGAATTTGAACAAACTTCAAATTCATCAAGAATTCTAACTATCTCAGGTCCGGCAATAATCCATCGACTAAGAGCTGCGTCCCTCTCGGTCAGGCCTATCGCCCCTCCATCACCTTTGATTAGTGCATTCAGCTGCTCATGAGCATGGTCAATGGAAATATTTGAAAAGTGTCGGTTTGACTTGGAGACAGTGAAATATGATGCAGAAAATTGAGACGCAATGTCAGGATGTGTTTCTTTCAGATTCTGCATATCCCTTAGATGAACAGTCATCCAACGTGCATAATGTGTGTGATCAAGAGCAAAAAACCAGGGAGCTATATTGCATAGAGAGTCCACATACAGCTCAAAATTCCCTTCTCTGATAGATCGAACAAAAGTTAGCATCATTAATTCTAGCTCTAAAACCGAGTTCCAATACTGAAATTGGGTTGAGGTCTTAGCTCTGTGAGAACGCCAAAGTTCAAATGACAAGATTTCTTCTTGCTCAGACAAACCTTCACAATATTCTGAGTAGCAGTGGTTCAAACAGATAAACAGAGTTGCAGCAGTAACAGTGTGGGCATAGCGAGTTCGCTTAACATGAGATGCATTAATAAATGATTCGGCAACTCCTGATGTAGCCACACCAGCAGTCACCAAACACTGCACCCAACCAGAACCATCTAGCCAATGGCCCAACATTCGGAGCAAAGCCATCTCGATATGTAGGCCTCCCATCATAATAACAAATTTATTTTCACCAAATGTGTCGGGCCACTGCCACTGGATTTGCTTTGCAAAAGCATAAAGTGGCTGGTCCAACTCTGCAACTGGTATCTGACTTGGATTCAGTTTGTTTACAGCTGTGGCAACAACAGACAGTGAATGCTTAATCATAGCGACTGTGTTAGCACTGTGGCGAAACAAAGGTAACATTGCAGTAATCGGAAGTGGTTGAGTGTCTTTAATGCTAATGTCAGCATGATAGCTAGCCCATGTAATATTTTTTGGCTCAGTCTCTTCTTTGAAATTCTGTTGAACTTTGGTCAGCCATCCATATTCAGTTAGAACAGTACTACTATGAGAATCAATCTGAAGATATGGAAGTTGAGGAACAATAGGACACAATTTAGGTGAAATGCATGGTGGCACTTGTGAATAAGAAATTGGTAATACGATATCACATGATGAACCAGAAACACTTTCAAAATTATGACCTATAGAACGATCAACACCGGCATTCGATGATGTAGGAAACTGTATGAGTGAAATAGCGGTACCATGAAAAGAACTTTTAGCAGTGTCAGAACTGAGATTGTGATCTATATTATCAACGGCTGCTACAGTGAACAAATTTCCACGGAGAACTGGAGGACATACCACTTGTTCCTCATTGTATAGATCGCACACAGAATTGCCAAACTGATTTGTTATTTCAAGAACTCTTTCATAGGATATTGATAGACCTAGTTTAAAACACTTGTCAACTATTTTCTTTTTACGAGTTGCTGAATGTAGCATCAAGCCGACATAAATAGGCAGTGGTGTTTCCTGACTGCGAGCAGCGTTACCACTCCTTGGGTTTTTTCCCAAGATCTTGGGTTTTTTGATCCGACCTTGGGTTCTGGGGTTTTTTCCTGAAGACCTTGGGTTTTTCCTTGGGTTTTGAATTACTTATTAATTTATTAACTGAATCATATATTTCACGTAAAAATTCAACTTTCCTCTCCAAAATAATTAAAATCGTACAAAATGACAGTGATAATAAAATAAAACAAAGATCATAGATTGTCTATTACGGTCTGGATGATCGAGATCAATAAAATTCTAAATATTTGTGCAGCGTGGTCTATGCTCTAAAAGCAGATTGCATGATTTGCATCATTGCTCGTTTTCCGGAAGTCAAACTTTTGCCGCTTTGGCGGCTTTGCGCGTTCAAAATAATTTAAGTCAAAGTCTAAAATATTATATTTTTTACTTTAAACATTAAATCAAAGTAAAAATTGAAATGTGTGATAGAAGTAATAGTTCAGATGCAAGGTATGTGACTTTAGTCTGTCGAATATAAACAAATCGTCGCTGTTAGCGCACAAAGTGACACAGAAACATGTCAAGAATTTTGAATTTAAAAAGACATGACAAATATCAAGACGTTCTTTGTAACTCCCAAGACACCTTCGTTAAGAGAACAAGTGGCCAAAGCCGAACTCCTTCATGTTGAATTTTGGTTTAAATTGAGCTCAATAACAGATAGCAATGATCACATGAAATTCGGACTTTTGTCAAACTTTATGTGTGGACTCATGGCTCTGCCACACTCGTCGACTTGTGTTGAGAGAATTTTCTCACAGGTAAATATGGTCAAGACTGCTCAAACGAACAAACTGCATGCTGAAACTGTTGCCAGCCGTCTACTTGCTAAGCAAGCAATTGCTAGAGACGGTGTCGACTGCCATGCTTGGACTCCTTCCAAGTTTTTGGTTGCGGATGTTGCTGAAGGACGTTGTCATCAGCGTTACAGTGAGAGACAAAAACTTACAAAAATGCAGGTAAGCAAAACTTTGGTTATATTACCTCCTTCTGAAGAAGAAGATGTTTATGACGTTATTGGCGTATTGAAATAAACATTTGAGCGTTTTAAGGTTTGAAAATTTGAAATTAAATAAACAAACTTCATTGGAATCATATGACTTGATTGCTACATTAATTCGTCATATTTTCAAATAACATTTTGAAATTTTGACCAATAGAACAAAAAGTTTATTTTAAAAACCAGTTTAATTGCATTATATTATAATATTTATCATTTATAATATATGATTTATTAATTATTATGTTATTATCCCCCTTAATGTTTCAAAAGTTTGCTGAAAAACTGACCTTGGGTTTTCTTGGGTTTTTTATCGTCTGATCTTGGGTTTTTTGTTTTTATTGAGTGGCAACACTGGATATAGATATTAAAAAGCAATGTTTACTCTGGAGTGGCCATCCTTGTCAAGATCTGGAAGAACAAAAGTGCTGTGGAACGCAACCGCGTTGAAACGTTGGATTACAACGGACAGACGCTGGAACAAGAAACTGGTTTCTCTTGTGTCGCCCGAAATTTGGCCCAAGAGACGACCCAGGTCGGCAAGAAAGGCCAGTCCCTTGGCGTTAAGTGGTCCCATGGTTTCAAAAGCCAATGGGACAAAGTGGTAGGATTGCATCAGTTGGCTGTATTTAGCATTTTTCTGGCTTCAGCCAGTTCTGCAGCTCCTCCCGGCTGGTTGGAGGTTGTGGACAAGTAAGAAGGGGCCAATGTGTCCCGCAACTGTGACGTCCCAGGTCAAGCAGCGACCCGAGCGCCACGGAATAATAATAATTATTATTATTATTATTATTATTATTATTATTATTATTATTATTATTATTATTATTATTGACATTTATTGTCTGAAAAGTCATCTCAGCAGATCTCAGAGAGCGTTGGCAATGTTCCGGAGAGGCAGATTGCATTCCCCGTTGCAGAGCTACTGAGATACGCTGGAACAAGTACGATCCCACTAAACGCAGACTCAGAGGGCCTACGGAGGTCCGACGTGTTCTTCATCGGAATCTCGTCGGTGGTCTGGATTCGCCTAAATTACGACGAGCTGCCTCCGAGTTAGATCTGTACAGTCAGCGTTACCACTCCTTGGGTTTTTCCCAAGATCTTGGGTTTTTGGATCCGACCTTGGGTTCTGGGGTTTTTTCCTGAAGACCTTGGGTTTTTTTTTTGGGTTTTGAATTACTTATTAATTTATTAACTGAATCATATATTATTTCACGTAAAAATTCAACTTTCCTCTCCAAAATAATTAAAATCGTACAAAATGACAGTGATAATAAAATAAAACAAAGATCATAGATTGTCTATTACGGTCTGGATGATCGAGATCAATAAAATTCTAAATATTTGTGCAGCGTGGTCTATGCTCTAAAAGCAGATTGCATGATTTGCATCATTGCTCGTTTTCCGGAAGTCAAACTTTTGCCGCTTTGGCGGCTTTGCGCGTTCAAAATAATTTAAGTCAAAGTCTAAAATATTATATTTTTTACTTTAAACATTAAATCAAAGTAAAAATTGAAATGTGTGATAGAAGTAATAGTTCAGATGCAAGGTATGTGACTTTAGTCTGTCGAATATAAACAAATCGTCGCTGTTAGCGCACAAAGTGACACAGAAACATGTCAAGAATTTTGAATTTAAAAAGACATGACAAATATCAAGACGTTCTTTGTAACTCCCAAGACACCTTCGTTAAGAGAACAAGTGGCCAAAGCCGAACTCCTTCATGTTGAATTTTGGTTTAAATTGAGCTCAATAACAGATAGCAATGATCACATGAAATTCGGACTTTTGTCAAACTTTATGTGTGGACTCATGGCTCTGCCACACTCGTCGACTTGTGTTGAGAGAATTTTCTCACAGGTAAATATGGTCAAGACTGCTCAAACGAACAAACTGCATGCTGAAACTGTTGCCAGCCGTCTACTTGCTAAGCAAGCAATTGCTAGAGACGGTGTCGACTGCCATGCTTGGACTCCTTCCAAGTTTTTGGTTGCGGATGTTGCTGAAGGACGTTGTCATCAGCGTTACAGTGAGAGACAAAAACTTACAAAAATGCAGGTAAGCACAACTTTGGTTATATTACCTCCTTCTGAAGAAGAAGATGTTTATGACGTTATTGGCGTATTGAAATAAACATTTGAGCGTTTTAAGGTTTGAAAATTTGAAATTAAATAAACAAACTTCATTGGAATCATATGACTTGATTGCTACATTAATTCGTCATATTTTCAAATAACATTTTGAAATTTTGACCAATAGAACAAAAAGTTTATTTTAAAAACCAGTTTAATTGCATTATATTATAATATTTATCATTTATAATATATGATTTATTAATTATTATGTTATTATCCCCTTAATGTTTCAAAAGTTTGCTGAAAAACTGACCTTGGGTTTTCTTGGGTTTTTTTATCGTCTGATCTTGGGTTTTTTGTTTTTATTGAGTGGCAACACTGACTGCGAGAGTGGCGTACAATGGTTGACTTTTGAGAGGTACATACAGGTGAAGCTTTCCTTGGTCTTTTAACAGAATTGTACATTATCAATTGTGAAATTGACAATGCTGCTTGACTGTCATTTCCATCAAAAAATCCCGGTCCTTCTAATAACATAGTGATCAGAGATAACAAAGTTTGAGGTACGGATTCCTTTTGAGCGTGAAATGAACCACTGAAAGAAGATGCTTCTGACCTGAAAAGTTCATTTCGTATCATTTTAGCCGTGTGCATTAGATGAATTGCATCACTATCTGCATTACTTTTCAAATGTTGCAAAGCAATACCTAAATGATCGTTAAATGTCAACAAAATATCTCGGCCATGCATTACAGCAGTCAGATCTGGACAGTTTTGTAGCAATCTGTCTTTGAATCTTGTGGATTGGACTCTGTTCCCAACCTGTAAACCATGGTGTTCGAGTTGTTCCATATAGAGATCAATGAGTGCACTCAATGTAAAAACTGTAGGAGTGTTTTCATCCTGCCGTATATCTTCCATATAGGAAACTATATTTGCAAAGGCGAGTGACTCGGCATTAACTTGTTGATGCGATATTTCTGGATCCATCTGAACAGCAGCATGTGTTTGCGCACGAGAAGCTTTTCTATAAAAAGATAGCAAACACTCTGGATGATACTGTGCTTCAATTGCAATAAGATCATCCAGACCTTGTGTTAGTTTTGCGATTAACATGTGATCATTTAAAATTTCAGCGCAACTGCGTATTTTATCAGAGATGGATTTGGTCATCACTTTCCGTTTATTTTCTTTTCCTTCTGTTTCACAAAAAAAGCACAGAGATGTGAATGCAGTATCTACAAAACCTGATGAAGAACGGGTTGTTCGAGCAAGTTTCGTTGGTGTCTCATAGTCATCATCATGGCTTACATCAGAGAGATGCTGCTCTGTTGGTGTGGCAGCTTGAAGATATTTAAAACGAAGGCGATCAAGAGTGGTACCATGTAACAGACTCCTGCACTGTTTGTGCCAGCATGCATTATGTCTCTTACAGGTTTGTTCAATTCCGTCGCCTTCATCCCAAAGGTTCAGATTTACTCCAGATGGAACAGCTTTGATTTGCTTAAACGCACTAACATTATCGGACAGGGTTTTGTATCCAGAACCAGCGTCCGATTTTTTTGAAGCCCCAGGACAGACGGTTTTGTCGCGCGTCACTGTTTGGCAAAATATACAGAGACTCCAGTTAAAAGTACGCGCTGTCAAAACGTTGTACATTTTTCGAAAGCGTTTGCTTATAACGAAATGGCTAGAATGTCTTGAAAACGAGTAATTAATACGAAACGACTAAGCATAACTGAACAGAAATGCACGTTTTCAGAATCTAAATAATTATTTATGTTTACCAAATGCTATTTTTGGAAAACCATGGTAACGAGGTAACGACGAGGTAACGATGATGGTAGCACAATAATTGCTGGTTGTTTCTTAACTGCAAACGCCCAATATTAGCCCAAATCCAGCGTTCCTCCTACGCGAAATTAGGTCAAATGTATTAGGCCACCAGGACGCCAAAAAAATAGTTCTAATAACTTAATTTTATTATAATTCTTACAAATTTCGCCCACGATGTGGCTGTAGCTGACTGTTGTTAGCAATACTTATATACGCTACAAAACAAATATTTTGCTTGTTCGTTCAGTTTGCGTGGTTTTAAAGGTTTCAGTTCTCTAGCCACGGGACTATAAAAGCAGCGAAAGAATGTGAACTCCATGAACGAAGATTTCTTGAAATATATTGCGCTGAATGCAAAACAGTGGAATGTGCTGTTTGTCTCATCGACGGACACAAACATCATGAAGGTTCTCATGTTAGTAAATTTGTGGACAACTTTCGGAAGCAGCTAGAAAGCAATATTGAAACAATAAATAAGTGCAGTTTCCAGACACAGATGAAAAAAGAGGAACTCACCAAGGTTAAAGAGAATATACAACAGAAAGTGGAAAGATTTGAAATTGATGTTATAAACATACAAGATGAGTTGAAACAGTTTGTGGATTTTTAAGCAAATTTTCTTTTGCAAAAAAAGCAAATTGAAAAAATCCAAATACAAGCCGATGATAGGCCTATTGATTCACGTCTATCCTGCTCACAGAGTTACAGTTCTTACTGCCAGAAAATGATGGCTAAAGGATCAGCTAGCAATAGGCTATATGTTGGGCAGTTTCTGATTTATCTGTTAAAGCCTCCGAGTTACAAGAATAATGTCAGTCACTACTCGAAAGAGAAATTCAATCCTTTAAGTTTTGCTCCACGAAATCTGAATTCGAGGAGTTAATTGAAGATAATTTGATTGGGGAGATTGAAGGTAGGCCTAAGTGACTTTATTACTAAGCACCATGCATTTATTTAGTTGAAGGTAATTATTAATGCTTTGATGTATTAATCTTGTATTTCCATGTGTTTACCTGCACTTCCCACTCATTCCTTTTACTTTCGATATTTAGTTTAAATTAGTTAAGGTTAGTTAAGATTTTTATGTTAATCAAGTCAACAACTGTTGTACTAAGTAAAGCATCTTTCGGTCGCCACATATTCTGTTGAAATTATATAGAGGTGTCCCTACTTAACGGGATCTTTGAACCCTTCAGGGCCTTCCCTTGTGGTATTCAACAATCCATACTTAAAAGTGCAATCTGATTTCTAATATTGTTGTTTATTGTTGTTTGGCTACAAATAAACAATTGATTGATTGATTCATTGATTGTTTGATTGTGGTTTCCAACCCTTTTCAGAGCAAGGCACCCTTACTAATGACGATGGCAGGTCAACTGGTCTTAATTTCGTATATTTTTTAATTGGTTCTTTGTGTTAATGACGAGCAACGCACTTTGTATTAATCGGCAGTGATGCGATTATTTTTACGCTACTTTAAATTTTAAAAATGGCTATAGGGCCAGGAAAGTTGTGATAATTAGTAGTTTTTCAACTATTTTTTATAGAAAAAGCTGCTCATTTTTGGGTTCTACCATTCTGCCATCCAGCCACGGCATCCTATTAGGGTAATCCCGTAGCCTACGGTAGTTTAGGTTGCAAATTATTGTAATGTTTTCAATGCCGTACTTGAGATTGATAAGTAAGCAGTCTACCTTTGTCTATGATAACTACAAGTACCATTAATCAGGCTTCCATTTCATCGAAATAAATTTCAGCAATCCAACTTCCATTTAATGAAAAAAGTATGAAAATTCTATATAGGCCTAAGCAAAAAATATTTTTCATCAATGGAACTTTTTTAAGGAAAGAACTATTCTCGTGGATCCAGCTTCTACTTACGGAAACAATTTTTTCATCAATCCAGCTTCCATTGAATCAAAAACTTAGTTTCGTCAAGCCAGCTTCTATTTACGGGGAAAATCATTTCGATCAATCCTGCTTCAATTTAAACACAGAAATTGTTTCATCAATCCCACTTCCATTTAGGGAAATAACTTTTTCATCAATCCAGATACCATTTTAAATCGACCATGTCAAATAATTTACCCACCTAAACTACGGGATGACCCTCTTTGATTAGGTTCACAGCAGTGACGGCACCCTTGGGTGCCACGGCATCCAGCGTGGGAAGCATTGGTTTATGAAGTACTATGCGCCTCCGTTACAGTTATGCTTGTAAGGCTATTATCTCGAGCGTCATGGTATATCAATTGTTATGATGTAGTTTGCAACAAGCACAATTATAGTTTGCTACAGTGCGTTGCATGTACTACAATGCGACTGTGATAATAATTTCAAAAAACAAAATAAAATCGAAGATATTAAGCTACAAATTACCCATACATTTTCAGAAGATTGCAACGCGAGGCAAGGGAAGACATGTACGTTAAAGTTGCTCTAATGAAAAGACAGAGTAACGAAAATGATCTCCTGAAGGAAGATATAAACTTGGAAAGAAGAGAAACGGAGACTTTACGGTTTGAAACTGAACAACTCAAAATGAGTGTACACAACGAGAAAGAGGCTAATGAAATTTGGAAAGGAGAGCTAAATAAGAATGAGGCTAGTTACAGTGCGAAATAAGTCAACTTAAACTTGATCTGAACAACGAGAAAATTGTAAACAAGACACGTAAAGACAATACCGTACAGAGAAACTGATACAAATATTAAAGCAAGAACTGGATATAAAAAAAACTCTCCAAGTGCATGGACGTAAAAAAAATTGAAGAAGGATTTTCACATTGAACCAAAAACAGTTGAGAAACATGAGCAAGAACTGGAAAAAGAGAAAACGACCAACAGAACTCTTCGAGTCAACGCTGATAAACTTAACCAAGAGCTGGACTGTGAGAAAACAAAAAACAAGATACTGGAAGATGACAATAAGAAATTAAGTCAGGAATTACAAACTCAGCGAAATGCGATTCAAGATTTGCTGAAGGGAAAAGAACAGGAAAATGAAGAGTGGAAGAAGACAAGTCAGGTAAATCACATTGAAATATTGATTATAAATAATGTGCTATTCCCCTGATGATCAGTCTTTTCTTTTTGTGATTAGTAATTTGTGATTTGATGATTTCCGGGATCGATCTGCTGTAGCGGCTACTCGATTCTTGAATGCAGGTTTTTTCCTAGCCGAGTTGAAGGCGTGCTTCTTATAACATTTCAGATTCGCGTACGATTTAAAACTTTAGATCACGTTCGGCGGTTTGTATGAGCAAAATGAGAATTTATTGGCGTAGATGTCGGACACCGTTACATTCCATGCTAGGAATCGTCCACGTGTCCAATGGATCAGTGTGAAATTGTCTGGTCACTTCCCGTTTTATCTTGAAAGGCCTGCTGGAGGCTCTTTCTGAGTAGGGATTTTATTATTGTATTGTAGGCCTATTGTATTTGAAAATGTGTAAAGCGCCTCTTAAAATAATTATATGCTATTCAGAAGCGCTCTCAGCGTGAAAGCCCCGAGGGAATAAACAGTCTTCAAGCAGCAAGCAGATGAGGGAGAGACCATGCTAAAATATTACAGCGAAAAAAAGGAAATGGCATGCCAAGAGGAAAGGCCCACAATATAGCAAAGGCATGGCGCACAAACGACGCCGTTATAATTGTTTAACAGTCGCGAAGGGGAAAAGATGCGGAATTTGGTACCCACAGTCCCACACTTTCTACGCCAAAGTTTCGCCCCTGCTTAGGCGTTTTAATAATAAACAGTTTTTTAAAGTCCTACATTTTGTGAGTAATTTTATACAGTATAGGAAAGTCATCAGAACTTTGACACAGGGGTTAGTCGAACACTGTTTGGAATTCATATAATCGCCACAGAGAGACAAAGATCTTTCTGGATAGCGTTTCTAAAACGTTATCGTGACGTTTAGAATGTAACGTAAACCATTATACAACTTTCCCAACTAAAATGAAACGTTGAAAAAACGTTTGCGTGCTGCCTGGGGAAGGTCTTTATGATCTTAAAAAATAAAAAGCAATTAAGTTTTAAAATATTGGTAGCGAAGCAGAGTGTTAGGCTAATAGATTAGGTATATTGTCCGATTTATAAATTGGTAAAGTGATGATAACGTCAGTTGTGTTGTGGAACGACTACTGGTACCGATTGAGCTTACTAAGAAAACCAATTTTTCTACGATGAGTACAAAATCACGGGCTACGACGTCCAATGAGAATTCTTCTGGATGAGTCAAATGATCGACTGTTTGTGGCTGACAACGAATCTAACAATCAACGAATTATGATTTTCGATTGTAGATAATTCGGTGAAATATAAGCCCATTATTTTTACTTTATAATTCATGAACTTAAAATGTTTTCCCGTATATAGAGGAGTTTCTGGTCGAATGAAACTTTTTAACTTTTATAAGTCTCCATGACTTCTCACAGCGGCTCTATCATTGTTCGTACATAAAGTTGTTAAATTTAGTCAAGCATTTACAGCCCTAGTATATGTGATGTGTCGAATGCATAGGCCTATTTATCTCCAACGGGCGCTATATAAACGCCTATTGAACGAACTACTTCTGTTTGTAGTGTTTTGGCCGACATCTCAAACTAACTATGGTGATCCAGATTTATATTTTTAAAATATTAAAAATCTATTTGATCATGTAACTTCTATAGCGCCTCAGTTCAATAGAAAGCCTGCGTAGACTGCTAATTTAAACAGAAAAGCACAAGTGGCTGAAACCCAGCAAAGCAATTCAATTAAGAGAACATAGAAATATAAAATGCATGTATGTATGTATGTATGTATGTATGTGTGTATGTATGTATGTATGTATGTATGTATGTGTGTATGTATGTTTGTATGTATGTATGTATACTTAGGCCTATATGTATGCATGACTTTAGGCATACTGTTGCAGGTTGTCTCGAAGTATGGAGAGTTGCTACCATCTTTAGGTTAAAATGTTTAAGGTCTTGATTTTCTCAGCTTATTTCTATACAGCGTCACATGACTCACACGTGAGATGATGAGAATAGCGCTCGCGGCGATAAGAATCAGCGAAAACTATTGATGGGAAACACGTAGGCCCTACATGTAACTCGCTTTAAAACTAAATAACAACAGATCATCTTCAAAAGAGACAATAGTTGAGAGACTAGCAACAAAAGACCACGAAGAGCCAAACATCACAATCCAGTTCATTATGTTCAATTAAACACAGACCCTTTATATAGGGTTGCGATTCCCCGCCAAAATATCCCGATGGCGTACACCTCACACAACACACCCATTACTACGCGTCGGATGCGACTATATGTATATGTATATGTATATATATATATATATATATATATATATATATATATATATATATAGAGGGTGCCAATGAAAAACAAAGTTTGCAATTTTTTAGGTCTCACCCCTTAGTTTTGTTCCTTTAGACATTAAGCTGAAATACATAAAGTTTTGTAGCAATCACATGACATTTACTGGTGGCACAAGACCTGTAAAGTTTTCAAACTCTGCAATATGGTATTAAATAAGCCGCTATGTATAAATGCATTGCTCCTCGTTGTCTCATTGTTTAATAAATGTTACTGGCTGCACAGTTTTTGAACAAGTAATTTTTAGGGGGTTCTGGAAACTGCTGGTGATGGCTTTCAACCACCTGAAGCAGATATTGCTTCTGCTCCTCCTGCTTTCTAACAGCGGAATTGAATGTCTGTATTAGTGCGACGCCCCGTTCGCCTGTGTCGTTTACCACCTTCAGCTTTTTACCCTGCACTGGGATTAATGATATTTATTGGCTTTGTTGTTTTCATTTGTTTTCTTTACCACAGGATTTTTCACATCACTATCTTCACCTTCAGTTGTCCTGCTCCCATTGCTGTCTGTATTGCTATCTGGAATTTCAACAGAACTCTAACCTAGCGATACCTTACGCTCTTGTACTCTTTTCCTTCTGTGTTCGGTTAGCTGTTTTCTCTTACAACGTCGCTCTTCGACCTTCGCCAACTTCAAGTCATCTGTTCCCAGACTCCTATGTCTTCCTTTCTCCCTCTATGTTAGTTAAAATTCCCAGTCTTCCTTTATTTTTATCGAATTGTATTGTATTGTATTGTATTGTATTTGAACACTTGTTATAGCGCCCCTACCAGATTACCCATTCAGAGGCGCTCCCGACTACTGCTGTAGTCGGAGTTTCACGCCGAAGCGCATGAGCAATTGCGAGTGAAGGACTTGCCCAGGGTCCCTACGCAGCAGCTTTGAGGTGGATTCGAACCCGCAACCCTACAGCTGCAAGGCACCGAACATACCCCCCAAACCACAGCGCCCCAGTATATTGTGTTGTGTTGTGTGTTGTATTGTACTCCACGTTTATAATGCGACCGAGCCACCCGCAGTAAAGATCCGAGAAATTAATCTCTGATAAACCGACCGACCGGGAAGCGAACCCGGGGCGCCGGCGTGACGAGTGAGCACCAGCCCACTCGGCCACTCAGGATCCTTAAAAGCATCTGCATGCGCGACATCAAATAAGTCGTCGAGAACAGAATCTGTGAATTCATCTTCCTTGTGCTGCTGCGTTTCTTTTGTTCGGGAAGAAGCTTTTTTCAGACATTGCCACTTGTAGTCTAGGCGCGCAGAGCTGAAAAGTCGTCAAAAAAGCGATGTAAGCGGCAAGTCATGTTCATTTTTGGCAATATACTTTTTTATACTAATTCGTCCCTGCTGATTTCGAAAATCGCTGTTGCCAGGCTGGATTTTTGACCTGAAGGTCATTTCAAGGTCATAAAATATTAAATCTAGCAAAAATCACACAAAAATGGCCAAATCTCAGCCAATAATTGTTGGATTCGTCTAATTCTTTCTTGATTCTTCTCGTCTTGATAAGGGCTACCTGTGATAAGAAACAAGGTTACTAAATGCAAAACGTTCCAAGGTTTTTTTAAGGTAAAAAAAACTCAATTTTAGAGGAAATCTTGGAAGATGGCCACAACTCAGTTAAACATCTGTCTATTTGGGTTATTCTTTTACATTTTTAATCGGGCCGATAAGGGCTACATTTGAAAAGACAGAGCACTTAAAGGCTCACATGATCCAAGGTCAATTCAAGGTCAAACTCAAAGGGAAAAGGCCATAACTCAGCCAAATATTGTTCCATTTGAGTGATTCTTTGACCCTTTTGCTCTGGCCGACAAGGGCTACATTTACATAGTACTTAAAGGCTAACATGACCCAAGGTCAATTCAAGGTCAAAAGGTCAAAATCAAGGCAAAAAGGTCACAACTCAGCCAAATATTGTTCCATTTGGGTAATTATTTTACCTGTTTGCTCAGACCGATGAAATTAATGATTCCGAAAGAGGCCCAGAATAGGCGATATAATGATGCACTTACTGATGTAAAATATTTAATGTTAGGTGCAACATTAACATCATTTTCTACAATTGTACATTACAATGAATTAACTGATAACTGGTAATGATTGATCACTTCACGTTTGTGCAGGCATCATGAGCTTGGCACCCACACAGAGAACAACACGATAAGTCTGATTTTCTGCACTTGCACACACTAGACTTGCAAAGGCTTAGTTCGTTTTTGCAGTCGCAAGAAACAATGTCCAAGCATTCTTTCGGGACGCATTCAATTGTCATTAATACTGGTATCAACTTAGACGAATCACAGGCGTCCTTCTGCCAACCGTACGCTGCCGCATCTACAAGATCAGCAGCACGCCTGTTCCCACACTGTTGCTTGATAGTGGGATCGCTTGATATGTTGCTGCAGTGCATCACTTGTCGGTGGAAGACATTCAGGTTGGCTGGATTTTGAGAAGAGCAATCTTCGGGCATCGTCAACAGAATCAGCATTAACTTTGTAGACATGGCAGAAAACCTTTCTGCATCATTGACAGTTTCTTGAGTAAGTGGACCTCTTCCCAGATTTCGTAACAGTTTTGTGCTTTCAATAAAGGTATTCCACATTCATCGCTTAGTGTGACCACGAATGTATGACGTCGTGTCACACCCAGACATTGCGTGAAATGCCAATAGTGATGACAGAACTTCAGGTGGCAATTTGCAATGGATGTCGTGAATTGGTATGAATCTCCGCTTCTTGGATGTTCCTGACATCATCCATAGTTCCTTGCATCGCATCTTCTTAAGGTGGGATAACAGCATGATGAAAACATCGGTATCCCTGGCTGACACAACTACTGTATCACAGGAACTGTTAGCAGCATTCAACAAAATTCGTGTGCCGGCTTCTTCATGTACTACTTTTAGCATTGATACGTCAGTCTGTACATTAGCCGATTGGACCTCCGTTCCGTCGTCGAATCCTCCTGCTATATATACATCTATACTTCAGTGTTACAATTGCCTTGCGTGATGATCTCCTGCGAAAGGAACCGTGCCAAGTCCGACTTGTTCTCAGACATGCATAAAGAATTGTTCCAGTTCTTTTGGAGAGACCCATGACGTACTTCGATGGCTCGTCGTATTGGACAACAAGTTCCACCGCGGCGTTTTCGAGTTTCGGCTTTCACCGATCCAGGGATGTATCGATCAAAGGTGACATCGATGCGGTGGTACATCTTGCTGTAATTTGTCAAGGACTTGATGAAGTTGTCAGCAAGATCACCGAACGTGATTGCATCAGTTGGTTTTCCAACAGATACAATTAGTGCTTGACCGTCGATGATCAACTGCGCGGATGCTCTCTCAACTTGAAGATCTTGCTTCTCATTGATTCCTTCTGTTAAAAAGTTCATGAACACCGATTTGTTTCCTGTACGCAGAGAACCATCAGTTTCTGTCAACGAGAGAGGGACGGAAACAAGTTCATGCTTGAGAACATTGCTCAGATCCACCGGTCTTCCTGCTTCATACGCCACAATAAGTATTTGCATGACGATCCATCTTTGCTACCTTCTTTCGAACATCTTGAACCTTGGTAAAATAATGACTCAAATGGAACAATATTTGGCTGAGTTGTGACCTTTTTGCCTTGATTTTGACCTTTTGACCTTGAATTGACCTTGGGTCATGCTAGCCTTTAAGTACTATGTAAATGTAGCCCTTGTCGGTCAGAGCAAAAGGGTCAAAGAATCACTCAAATGGAACAATATTTGGCTGAGTTATGGCCTTTTCCCTTTGAGTTTGACCTTGAATTGACCTTGGATCATGTGAGCCTTTAAGTGCTCTGTCTTTTCAAATGTAGCCCTTATCGGCCCGATCAAAAATGTAAAAGAATAACCCAAATAGACAGATGTTTAACTGAGTTGTGGCCATTTTCCAAGATTTCCTCTAAAATTGCGTTTTTTGACCTTAAAAAACCTTGGAAAGTTTTGCATTTAGTAACCTTGTTTCTTATCACAGGTAGCCCTTATCAAGACGAGAAGAATCAAGAAAGAATTAGACGAATCCAACAATTATTGGCTGAGATTTGGCCATTTTTGTGTGATTTTTGCTAGATTTAATATTTTATGACCTTGAAATGACCTTCAGGTCAAAAATCTAGCCTGGCAACAGCGATTTTCGTAATCAGCAGGGTCGAATTAGTATAAAAAAGTATGTTGCCAAAAATGAACATGACTTGCCGCTTACACGGCATTTTCCATTTTTTGCGCCTAGACTATTGTGGCGTTGTTGCTTAATTTTGATGATTATATGGTATTGCTGTCGTGTCGGAATGCGTGATTTATCCCCAAACTGGCTGATCTCCTTGGCAGTGGCGGCAGCACTCTCCTGAACTGTTTTGTTCTGCATTGTATGCAGATCAGAAAACGACTTAACACTTCTTGTCGACTGGAAGGCAGTTTAGAACGGGCAATGGACTCAGACAGACCTTCTATAAGCCATGCACGATGTATATTTTTTAATGTCTGCCAACTGGACTAAGCCATTACCAGACAAGAGACCTGTTACATAGTAATACACACATAACAATAATATTTTCTGCATACAATGGAACCGAGTTTAGGCCTATTAGTTCTGTCATATATTGACAACTAGAAGAATATGATAGCAATCTCATAGTATCACTCACCTAATATTTCAAATATTTGAAATAATGTAATCGATGCTAATAATAAAACAATCAAGTTTACATTGATTTTCTGTTAAACATTATTTGGTAACCAATAGTAAATAAGAATAAAAACAGTAACGAGTGGATTCAAAAGTTATTCGGTTCACAGTACATTTTAATCTATTAATTTTAATTTTTCCTGAGGGATGTCTTAGCATCGAGACTGAATATTATAAAACACAGATATGATATAGTATAGATATAAAGCACGGAAATAATCAAAACTCCTGAGTAATCCACATAGTTAACAAGTTTTCAATTACAGAGCAGAACAATATGTCAGAAATTCACTAGCATTAGGACACAATTATACACTGATCAACAAGCATTTTGCTGCTGGGATTTTAACACCTGTTCCTAACTAAATTTAATATGCTGATTCCAAATCCGGAAACCGTTTTTGTCTATCACGTCCAGTTTTTAAGTTATAAAGTTTTTCGGATTCTTTCAGTTTTATACGCCTACAGTAACACTGGGCAACAAAAAAATAATTTTTTTTTGCTACTCAGAACTTTAGAGCTGTTCTTGGCTAAATTTTGGGCGCTGATTTCAAATATGAAATCGAAATTTGTCTAGCACGTCAGGTTTTTTAGGTACGCATAAGTGAGGTTCTACACAATTGCGGATTCTCAAGTTCTCAACTCATAGGCCTACTATCAGTGAAAACACAGAATAAAAAATGTATGAGGCATTTGCTTTTGTGCTTGCTCTCAACTAAATGTTGGATGCTGATTTCAAATATGAAATTGAAATTTGGCTAGCACGTCAGGTTTTTTAGGTACGCATCGCATAGTTCATACTGCAAATGTACCGCATTAATTTGCGGTTATGTAGAACCTCACTGTTGCGTACCTATAAAACCTGACATGCTAGCTAAATTTTGATTTCATATTTGAAATCAGCATCCAAACTTTAGCTAGGAACAAGCACAAAATCCAATTCTTCATACATTTTTAATATACTTTTCATTTGCTGATAGTTGGAGTTGAGAATTCGCAATTCCGTGGAACCTCACCGATGGTTACCTGAAAAACCTGACATGATAGCCAAATTTCAATTTCATATTTGAAATCAGCACCCTAAATTGAGCTAAGAACAAGCGCAAAAGCAATGTCCGATACATTTTTAATACTTTACTTTCTCTGATAGTATGAGTTGAGAGTTCGCAATTGTGTAGAACCTCACCTCTGCGTACCTAAAAAACCTGACGTGATAGCCAAATTTCGATTTCATATTTGAAATCAGCGCCCCAAATTTAGCTAAGAACAGTTCTAAAGTTCTGAGTAGCAAACAAAAAATATTATTTTGTTGGCCAGTGGATTATCATTACATAGCCTTCAGGAGCATTGTGCCACCTCTAAATATTTAAATATTGGGTTAATTTTTTTCCTGAATAACTTCAATATATAAAGGAACATTTTTAGAGGGTGAGACCACAGAAAATAAAAACTTAATTTTTTCGTGTACGTTTCATTGGCACCCTAATATATATATATATATATATATATATATATATATATATATATATATATTAGGGTGGTCCAAAACAAAAAAGTGAAGCTAGAGGCCAGGACACCCCCTACATATTTTACACTTGTCATTTGTATTATTCTGGCAAAATTTCAGCTTCCTACTTCAACTGGAAGATGATGCTCAATGACATAAACTTACACCATTGTAATCGTTGTGTAAAAGCAAAATAAATGTGTTACAAATTGTGATTATCTTGGTAACTTTCTTATGGAATTATGCAGTTATGTTCTCTTACTAACTTTTTATAACTATGACTTAGGGCACAGTTCTTATTACAGATCCTGCTATCTACTTCCTGTTCATTTACAGATATTTTGTTGAATTTTCTTTTCTTTGATATTTGTACAAAAAGTACTGTTAAGGCAACACGAAAGTCCAGAATTCATATCTTTGATTGCATTTCAACGGCATTCTGCAGCATTTCATACATTGATAAATACATGATATATGCAAATATACATATATATATACATACAAACAAACATACATACATACATGTATATATACATACATACATAGAAAGCTAAAAATGAACATGCTGATTCTGTAATAGGCGAATCTATACCAGATTGTCTTTTGGTGGTTAACAGGGTAGGTAAAATGCTTTCTGAGATTTTTTAATCAACGACTTAGACCGCCTGCCAGTGCTGGTTTCTGGAGGTGAAATTTCAGTGAATCCACCATCACCTTCCTCAACAATAATTATGGCTGGAAGGAAATGGCCGAAAATGAAGATCGTGCAGAATGTCCAAAGAGTCCAGTGAACGGATTGTGAGAGGCAGGGCAAACAGACTTCATAAGGGAACAAGCCTCAGAGATTTTGCTACAAAGAGCAAAGCTACTCCAGTCCCTAAAGTAGTTGTTTCATTTCTCCCCCTACAATCAGACGAGTGGAGTGAGAACGCAGACTATCAACATTGAACGTTGAAAAATGGATTAGAGCATTGCCGAACACGGTGTCAAGTTATTTGGAGAATTGAACAGCCTCCTCCAGATGATGAGGAAAGTTGTTGCCTCAACAACTTGCAGTTCCTCCTGCAACTTTTTGAGGCAAACAGAACGGCTGATCCCACTGATACTACGAAGAATTCTTCTATAGATGCAGTGCTGAAGATTTGAAGTTCTGCGACACATACTTCTTGAGACATCATTTGAGAGTTGTTGATTCTTTATGTTTCCTTGCAGCAAGTAATATTGCTAACATGACATAACTACTGTGTTTGTGTATATTGGTAAATTAATACTCTTATCAGAATTTAAGATTTCAAGACGTTATGCGTATTTTCTAACCTATCGCACTGTTTGTTCTATATGGTAAAGGGGAAGGGTCTGTGAGCACCGTCTTCCAGTGGGAGTAGGAAGCTGAAATTTTGCCAGAATGGTACGATTAACAGGTGTAAAAACGGAGGGGTGTCTTGAACTCTAGCTTGAACTTCATTGTTTACCATGGGACCATGGACCACCCTAATATATACAGGGTGGGCCATTAAAAATGAGAACATCACGTTCAATCTTAATTATTTATATAATTAATTTCTTTTTTCTTTTCAAAATGCAAGTAATTTGTTGCAAAATTTTATATTCTATGTGTCTGCCTCGGTTTTCAACAATTTCTTCTAAACGTTGTGCCACGCGATCGTTATAATGATGCTCATGTCTATAAATCTCTGGGACATTTTTCGGCATTCCTCAACTTCAGTTTGTTGTGAATTTACGACGAAGGTAGACTTTTGTTTACGGGGCACCCCCAAACAGCATAGTCTACCGGGTTTAGGTCTAGGCTATTTGGAGGCCACGCGTCTAATTCGATGAAGGTTCTCCTGATGATGGAAGTTGAGTGCTTTGATCTGGCTGGTCTGAAGGAGCTCCGCCCTGCTGCAACGTCCAATTGTGACGATTACATCTTGCTGAGGAAGTAAACCTCTTTCTAGAACGTGATCACAATAGTATTTACTGCTTACTTTGACTTCGGGTCCAACAAACACTACATTGGTTTTTTCCATCCGAGACACACCGACCGAAACCAAGGATCTTGGAGTCTTCGACATCCGAAACTATGATGACTGAAATGTACACGTTCGCATACGAGTCTTGTTGCTGGAATTTGCTTTCTTTCTTACTCGGAATAAACATGATCACTTTGAAAATAATATTGACTGGTGTGGCAACTGTAAATGTCTTTTCATCTGTTAACCAAATGCTTAGTGCTCTTAATTCTCTTGTTAGGAAATATTTCAAATACCGGGAGCTGCTGACTTCGTTGCAGGCGTTTAATTTACAGCCTTCGTTATCACCTATATACCCCATCACACGATTGTACGCTTTAAGTTGTAAATCTTTCTTCAAAATACGTCGATTTGGTAAGTAGGGACATCATAGAATAATTTACGTGTTTAAGATTTACTCAAAACACAATCTGATATTGTATTAAACACGATTGAACGCGATGTTCTCATTTTTAATGGCCCACCCGGTATATTATAATGGTGTCGCGACAATTCGTCTACCGACATTTCGTCTACGACACTTCGTCTACACATATTTCGTCTACCGACATTTCGGCTACAAAGTTATTTGATATTGTCACTTTAAAATGGAAGCTGGAATGATGAAAAAAATTGTTTCCTAAATGGAAGTGGGATTGATGAAAACATTCCTGTGTTGAAATAGAAGCTGGATTGATCTAAATAATTTTTACCGTAAATAGAAGCTGGATACCAAGCTAGATGCATGGATGAAACTAAGTTTCCATTCAATAGAAGTTGGATTGATGAAAATAATCTTTTCAGTAATTAGAAACTGGATTCGTGAGAATATAATATCACGTTTTAGCGACAGTAGGCCTATAAGAAAGCGGCCTCTGTTGATTAGCCGTAATGGATAAAGATACACTTGTAGACGAAATGTCGTTAGACGAAATGTCTGTAGACGAAGTGTCGTAGACGAAAAGTCTGTAGACGAGTTGTCGCGGAACCATTATACATATATATATATATATATATATATATATATATATTATAATTATCACTCTCCTAACTTCCACGGAATATCCCCATTCACCGTAAGCAGCGTGAGCTAAGAAATTAGACTCGAGGATGCACCGAGAGAGATATAATTATTACAAACATCACCGCCTCTTAAGAGTTCTTGAAATTACTTAACCGACTACTGATGAAAAGGATCGAGAAAGACTTTAGGCGTCTGAAGTACGACATTTGACACTCTGAAAGTGACGGAATGGTATAATCTCTATGTTTTCGACGTCTGACACTGGGTATCGTCACATGTATGGTATCAGTCTCAGCATAGGCGCTGACTTTTGGTTTTGTCTCTGGGTGCCACTACCTGGGTTCTACCCCAGTCCCCATGAATTTTTTTTATTCTACATTGCCAATGTCAATGTCGAACTGTAGACATTGTTGCACAAGCCCGCTTGCTTTGGCATCGACTTCAGTCTCGTCAGATTCACACAATTAATCGAGGAATTGCAAGAGACTGGACTAGTGGACTAGTTGTCAATAATTGTCTTCAAAGACAGTGCTTGAAAGAAAAACTATTGTGAGATCATGCAATGTTGGGTATTTGTGTTGTACTGTTTCACAAATTGTGAGATTACTGGAATATAATGTAAAAAATTTGTATTTAAGGTCTGAATTCTTCTGGGTGCCAGGCACCCACTGAACTTTCTCTCTGGGTGCATTGGCATCCAAGGCTCCCAAGGAGTCGGCGCCTATGAGTGTCAGTTTTTTGACAATTGGCTTAGAGGAAGGTCAACGAGTGTAAAAACCAGTCCCCTACAGAATGACGATGATAGGCGTAGGCCTAAACATGCTGCGGTTGTGGTAAGCATTGGCAAAAACTGACACCATAGATGTTTCCAGAATACAACAGAACTCAATCAAATAGATTCTTTGACATCACTGAAACAGAAGGATTAAAATGCACGTAATACGGATATCACCGCCTCATGAGGTTCCACTGTTTTAAATTTAATTTATGACGGCGAGTTGACCTGCTAACTCAAATGTCTGAGCTAAATAAACTGCGCAGGTTTATTTATAGGCCTATATTATGCATTGGGAAAGTTATACAGGACGTGCTCAGACAGTCCGCCGATGTTAGGACTGCGAGAAAGAACAAGAGTCAAATCATTCTGACGACTGAAGGTATTGCTCGAATAACAGGCATAATAATTTATTGCAAGAATGTACATTTAGTGAATTGATTAAGCACAGTGATTTTTGTAAGAGGATTGTCTATCGTTAACGACTGTACTTAAGGTACATCTAAAGCTTAGATTGCACTAGGCCCTAGCCTACCTGAGAGGCACTTCTGTTTATAGCAGTATTCACGTAGGCTAGCGATTTCGGTTGTGAAACTGAAAGTGAATTGTCTGCCTTAGGATTCAGAAATGGCTGCCGATGATAGCAAAGCTGTTGAACTTGAAAACCAAGAACTTGACGACAAAATAATTTGTTGCATTTGTACCAATGTCTACAACGATCCAAAAGCCTTGCCGTGTGTTCATACATTCTGCATGAAATGCATCCAAGAAACCGGACTCAAAACGAACAAAGGACCTGGGGATGAGATACCTTGTCCAATCTGTAGACGACTGTTCAAGATACCTCCAGAAGGGTTTAGTGCATTACCTAATAATTTCTTCATTGCAAAGTTCATAGAAGTGGCAAATGTTTCAAACCTGTCCGCCTCATCAAAAGCTTTCTGCGACGCATGCCTTGACGATAACGAGGGAGCTGGAAAAGAGACACCAGAAGCTGAAATGTACTGCACTGAATGCAAGCAGAAGTTGTGCGAAGAATGTTGCAGGCATCATAGAAAATTAAAGTTAACAAGGAACCATAAACTGATGCAAATAAATGAGCAGCATTTGGGTAATGACAGCTTGATGTTAAATCTAGCACCGAGTGTTTGTGAACTCCATGAGCAAAAGGTTCTGGACATATACTGCATCGAGTGTAAAACAGTGGATTGCGCTGTCTGTTTTATTGACGGACATAAACATCACGATGGTTCTCATGTTAGTAAATTTGTGGACGACTTTCGTAAGCAGATAGAAAACAATATTGAAACAGCAAAGAAGTACAATTCCCAGACACTGGTGAAAAAAGAGGACCTCACAAAGGTTAAAGAGGATATGCAACAGAAGGTACAGATGTTGGAATTCGATGTTATAAACAGAAGAGATGAGTTGAAAAGGTTTGTGGATTCTCAGGCAAATTCTCTTTTGCAAAGTCTCTGCTCACTAAGACAAAGCAAATTGAAAGAAATCCAAATGGAAGCAGGTGATATTGATACAAATCTGTCGAGCTTACAGAGTTACAGTTCATATTGTGAGAAAATGATGGCTAAAGGATCAGCTAGCGATACATGTCGGGCAGTTTCGGACTTATCCGTTAAAGCTACCGAGTTACAAGAACAGAGTGAGTCTCTAATTCAAAGAGAAATTCAATCCTTTCAGTACAGCTTCACGAAATCTGAATTCGAAGAGTTAATTGAAGACGACAACTTGATTGGGGAGATTGAAGGTATGTGGCTTCTATTTTTAAGCACCATATAAAATTATGGCTATGACAGTGTTTCCGAACCTTTTTCAAGGCATGGCACTCTTGCTAAGTTCCCCATGGGCGCTCCTAGACTAACAGTTAAAATCTACTTTATTTTTATTATTGCCACTCTATTTCTTCCAGATGTTTCAAGGCCATGATCTGAGTAATGCTTCAAACAATGTATCTAAGGACTGCCTGTGAGAGTCTATGGTCAAAGTGCTAATTTTATTTCTTACAGTTTTCCAATGTGACTTCGTTTCATGGTAACTTAGGTCTTAGGAGACCTCTTGACTCCGGAGTGAAACATCCAATGCATCATCCTTTGTCCTCCTTTCTGGCTTTCTGTGTCCTCCTTAGGCTATCCACGTATCTGGCAACCCTACCTTTGAGTATGTTCACGCGGCAGGTTGGGAAGCATTGATGTAAGAATAACGATGCGTTTCAGTTATAGTTGTGGCTGATATATTATCTCAAACTCCAAGTAACGCAAATCAGGGATATGTTAAAAGACCGTTCTCTGCAAACACAATAGGTTGCTGCACTGCTCTTTGTGTAATACAACGAGAATGTGATATTAGGCCTATAATTGCAAAAAGATAATTGAAGACATTAAGCTTCAAATTATCTATTGTATTTCCAGAAGAATGTAATACGAAAACAAATAGGACTACGTCCAAAGTTGCTCTATTAAGAAAGCAAAGTGGCGAAATTGATCTCCTGAAGGAAGATATCAACTTGGAAAGAAGAGAGAAGGAGACTTTTCGGTTAGAAAACGAACAACTCAAAATGATTGTTAACAGCGAGAAAGAGGCTAATAAAATGTTGAAGGAAGAGCTAGTTAAGAATTCGGCTAGTTATAGTGCGAAAATAACTCAATTGAAACTTGATCTGGACAACGCGAAAATGCTTAACAAGACACTTCAAGACAATACCGAGAAACTGGTAGAAGAACTAAAGCAAGAACTGGATTTCAAGAAAGCTCTGCAAGTGGACAAAAGCAAATTGAAAAATGAATTTGACACTGAGCGAACAACAGCTGCGAAACTTGAGCAAGAACTGGAAAAAGAGAAAACGACCAACGGAACTCTTCGAGCCACCGTCGATAAACTTGATCAAGAACTGGATTGCGAAAAAGCAAAAAGCAAGACACTGCAAGATGACAACAAGAAATTAAATCAGGAATTGGAAACTCATCAAAATGCAATGCAAGATTTCCTGAGGGGAAAAGAACAGGAAAATAAAGACTGGGAGAAGACGAAGAAAGGTAAATCACATTGAAATATCGAGTATGGAACAAGAGAAAACGACCTGTCTATTTTCATGTTGATTAGTCTGTACCCCTCATGATTAGTAATTTGTGATTTGATCATGTCTGGGATGTGTGTTGCCGGTAACTGTGTTTTTCCATAGCCGACTTGAAGCTGCGCACTTCTGACATTAGGCCTACAGAATTGCTTGTGATTTATAACTTCAAATCACTTTCAAAAGTTCACATTACTGGTGACCTGAATTTTCAACTAACATGTCTTTTAAAGTATTTCTGTTTTTACTCAATCCAGACCTCCTTGTTTTCCTTCTGTTACAATACCATTTACTTAGGCTACTATGCAATAATGCAACTATATGATATCTCACATCGATTATTAGGCCTATTTCACCATTTCACAGCAACCATTACAACTCCAAGGTTAAAAGTACCTTATACATGTAAGTGTCAATTTTGGCTATATTGTCTGCTGCTGACGTGTATATTCGCTTTGATAGAAATATGGACAGGATACAGAATTAAAACCTGGAATTCCAACGGATTTTAGAGGGCGAAACTTCCACGCGGGTGAAAGATATCGTGAACCAAAAGTTTTCGGATTGGTTGATTTTTCGTAGAATAAAGATCTAACTAAAAGAAAGAAAGTAGGCTAGATTAAATTTAGCCTTATTATTTAGGCCAGGTACCGTTGTCCTGCCGTTGTCGTTAGTAAGGATGCCTCGCCCTGAAAGGTAGAGAACCACTGTCATACACGCTGACAGAATATGTGGTCTTTAACAACAGATGCCGCTTATCAATTTACCCAATAAGGTTGTCGGGTAGCGTAGTAATGCAACGAATCCTGAGCAATCAATCGATCAATTTTAGTTTTTCCACTAGATCAGGCTGACAAGAACGCAGCCTATTACATTTTGTCAATCTAATTATAAGGGTCGTATGTGGCCGGTTATTAGCTTCGCCTAGTGGAAATTTGTTGATATGAAGTTTCTTATCTTAATTAAGTCAAAATATATAAAAGTTGCTGTTATCTTTGTCAAGGAGACAGAATCCATGAATTCGAGGATGGAGCGCATAGCCACTGGAAGGGCGAAGCGGAGGGAATAGTCGATGTAATACATGTATGCTGTTCATTTGTGAGAACAGCGCGAACTAAGCTTAATTAGGCCGTATCTTCTACACATTTTTATTGAATATGGCTTATATAGAAAAATATGGCACAAACGTCTGGGCTCGCATAAAAGACGACGGCATAACACAGTAATTCGCTGAATAGCTCTGACGTAAGCCCGATTGGCAAATAAAATCAGAAGGCATGACGATATCTTTGCACGCCACGCCAGTACTAGCACTAGTCAACGTCGCAGTCAGACGATAGGTGGACTAGACGTAAAGTATAAAGTAAAGTAAAGTTGTGGCTGCAGTAACAATTCGTCGATACAACATCATACAAGGATGTTTTAACGTCAGCGAATCGTAGTCGTGTATGCATGCATAAATGTACGTACGTATGTATGCAACTATGCATGTATCATGTATGTGTGCATGTATGCATTGATGTGTGTATGTATACCCTATGTACCGGGCTATTTGTAAACATACATTTTTTTAACAAGGGCATAGCCAGGGCACTGAGGGCAGTCATACAAGTAACCAGTGCAGGGGCGGTTTTTGCCCCAAATAAATTCTCGGTAGGGCAACAATTCTGTCAGGGCAACGACCAGGGCAGAGGCTTTTTACCAGGGCGTTTGCCATGGCCTGCCCTGGTGTAGTGCCGTCACTGTTTGTAAAGCGCCTTTTGAGTAGGCCTAGGCCTACCTCACAAAGCGCACAGCATCCAACAGATCTAAAAAAGGTGCGTCGTAAGATGACTTGACTACTTAGGGTACATCGGAATAATCCACTTGGCTAGTTTTCAAGAATAATTTTACAATTAATACTTACAAAGTAAACGGGATTCTTATTTTATTTTACTAAAATTGCCATGAATAAATATTCCTGTTTGAAACTAGAGCTTTATAGGTAGACCTATATTGCATTAATATGAAGAATTTCAGTAGGCTATAATCCGCTCGTCTCAACATAGGCCCTATTAGCTGTTGCGCATACAAGACACTGCTAATACTGACATTCAGTGCATAGAAATTAGCCCTAATTTTGTAGTCTGCGACTAATCAATCCACCACCTAAGTCGGCACTGTTTGTCGCAGGCTGCTAGTGTGAGACTACTAAGTTCAGGTGTATAAGCTTCTATAGTCGACGACTAAGGTAAACATCCCCATGCATATAATTTTATTTGTCCTGGGGATGGCCGAGAGGATGGCTCAAAATGATATAGCAGAACTAAGACCTAGTCATTACATTCGTCTACCAAAAATATGGCAGATAGCTTAAACTTTTACAGATGGGTTTGTTGAATACTGGCTGGGAATTCTTATCGTCGCCATAGTGAGACAAAGCAAGGCATCCATGCTCTTAAACGCAATTAAGATTTAAAATATTGGTTTATTATCATAGTTTCACTAGATTAGGTACTTTATCCTATTTATAGATGGGAAAAATGATGATGACGTCACTAACTGTTGTGTTATGGAACGGATATTGGCGCCTATTAAAGAAAAGGAATTTTAGTCGCAGAAATCGGCATTCCATACTTTGCTATGATTCGACGGTCTTGACGATGGACTGGATGCATGTTGGCCTCTTGTCTGCCTCTTGCGGTGCATGACTGTCTAGATGTATCTGTCGATTTGTCTCCTTGTGGCCATGGTCTTCTTTACCTCCTTATTTTATGTTCGTCTGTTCTGCAGTTATCAACTTATTATCGTAGCCGTCGTCGTAGTCATTTCCTCTTGAAATATGATGTCTAACGGTTCATACAGCTAACACAAGAAATTGCGTTAAAATACTTACGGAATTGTTTCTATTTTCAGGTGATCTTCGACACAAATCGGATCCAGTCTTAGTTCATTCGATCAGAACAAAAGCAGCAGAAGAGAAGAAGAAAGGGATTAGTGGATTGACGATCTTAGACAACGAATTGTTTGTTGTGAGTGAAGGGTGTTCAGAAGTTGATGTCTACGATTCCATAAAATTCAATTTCAGTCGTCGGTGGAATTTGAATGAATTAGTAGACATATATTGAATTCTTTGACGCATTTGACCAAAACACGGTCAAAATCACCTCAAATCGCCATGTACTGACCTTAATATTGGTCAGTGTACGATAATTTAGACTAATATTAAGGTCCAACCCCCTCATGAACGAACCTACATGCGCCTACAGAACTCGGAAGCATGCAAAAAATCTAGACGTCTTCCAGCCCTCGGGCTATATTTCATCTCGGCGCGTGATAACAATAGGCCTCTGTTACAGTCGGCGTGTCCGTTCCTTAGTTCGCCTCTTCATCCGCCTGCCTTCAGTCTGAGGCCTATATTATTCCTTCATTCTTCATTAAATGCATTGGCTTGTGTTTTTGTCGTCGTCATCACCGCTAAAGTCGTTGCTATAATATAATACTAAAAGTTGTTTATCTTATTATTAATTGATTAAACGAGGACGTCACAGTTGCTGACACAGTGGCCCCTTCTTACTTGTCCACAACCTCCAACCAGCCAGGAGGAGCTGCTGAACTGGCTGAAGCCAGAAAAAATGCTAAATACATCCAACTGATGCAATCCTACCACTTTGTCCCACTGGCTTTTGAAACCATGGGACCAATTAAGCCAAGGGACTGGCCTTTCTTGCCGACCTGGGTCGTCTCTTGGGCCCAATTTCGGGCGACCCAAGAGAAACCAGTTTCTTGTTCCAGCACCTGTCGGTTGTAATCCAACGTTTCAACGCTGTTGCGTTCCACAGCACTTTTGTTCTTCCAGACCTTGACAAGGATGGCCACTCCAGAGTAAACATTGCTTATTAATATCTGACACCTGAGGGATTATAGATACCTCGGGTAAAATAATAATAATAATAATAATAATAATAATAATAATAATAATAATAATAATAATAATAATAATAATGATGATGATGATGATGATGATGATGATGATGATGATGATGATGATGATGATGATGATGATGATGATGATGATGATGATGATGATGGTGATGATGGTGATGATGATGGTCCTGCTTTAACGTTAGATATCGACTTAATCGAAGCAGAAGTTAAGGTAATCTCACAGCATGGTGTCCTTTGCGCCTCTGTCATATTATTCTGAAGGTCGAAGAACGTTGTGTATATCACCGATGTTCTCGGACGTATATAAATTTAGATGCAATGACCTTTACGCAGACTGCTATTTTGGTGTCAACAATGGGCCACACGAGATCACTGGCATATCGACGGATGGATGAATGGCTGGATAAATGGCTAGAGATATGGTTGGAAGCTGGACCGACCGATATTCAGACAGGCAGACAGACAGATAGGCAGACAGACAGCTACGCAGACATACAGATATGCAGACATATAAACATATATACAGTATACAGTTAGGCAGGCAGGCAGGCAGGAGTCAGACTGACTGACCACCCGACTGAATGTCGGTACGTTTAACAAAAAGAGGTTGCGCATTGGTGATACAAGTCAATAATAAAAGTTAATCACGAAACTTCCTAGACTTTTTCACGTGAAGTGGGCCTTAATGTGTCCAGGCAAGTAAGCGACCTACAGACGAGGAACTTGACATCAGTCTTTGTGTCAAAATCAAGCTGTTGATGACAGCCAGACTCCGCGTTCGTTGACCTATCTTGACATTTTCAGAATAGGAACTAAGCCTTCTGAGAATAGGAACCATACTGCGGTTATGTCAGGACTCTAAATTTAGAGGGCGCAGCTTCAGGATGTTATGGAAAGATAGGCTTAACAGGATAGCTGCGTGCATATGTTATGGCGATTAAGAAGTTGAAATGCATTAAAGCAAACAGATCTGTAAATTTTGCAATCATTGCGCAATTTAATTATGCCTTTATATTACACTAGATTGTTGCCCGTCCTAAAACAATTAATGTGTACGAGTTTTGAGAATAATGCTGCCATGTACCGAATCGATGAGTTAAACCGCGAACATTATTCAAAGCTGGTCAATTTTCTTAACTTTTCAATTAAAACACGCTGGCTATGACTTCACATGTATCGCATGATCGAGTCTTTCCGGTCACTGACCCACAGACATGAAACTGTCTTCTATGCTTGACTCCAAAAACTAATTCCACTATCGCTATCTTCATTATGCACTCCAAGCTTTGTTACTGTAATATCTTCTTCCTCAGTTTTGAATCCACCCAAATTAAGTTGTTTCCAACTCATCCAAGCTTCACTCGCCCAAGCAGTCGCCCGCAGGACACCCAAGCATCAAGCGTCACCATATAACTTCTGTCCTGAAATCACTTCACTGGCTGAAAATACTGCAGCATACCCACTTCAAAATCCTACCAATAACTTACAACTCCCTATAATACTCCCAGCGACGGAACCTTCGCAAACTCTTCCATGCAGCCACCCCGATCTTACTCATGACACTCTCTCTTATAGCCAGTCACTATATGTATACGCGCCTCAAGTTCTCCAACCGAGCCCACCCTGGACCTTGACTCTGGAACGATCCTCCCTCTGAATTCCTCAAATTTTCAGTTCCACCACCAATACCGACGCTAATCAATCTTCCACCTATGACCCCACAGTCTTTCAACTCCAAAATGAATCCCATCTCTTCAAGAATTCCTACCCTAATCCATCGAAGTAGTCGGCTTCCAAACTTTCTCGTCTTCAACGCTATACGTCTTGCAGCTCTAGTACCCCCTCTCTCTAGTTTCTCTGACAACCGAACTCGTAGCTTCCATTGACCTCTCTGGTCAACATGACATTTCATGACAGCGCTCGTGAATAAGCTGGTGCCCTGTTGTCATAACTTTCGACTAGCGCTTTAGAAATTTGGAGTTTTCGATTGCGATTGTATTATGATTCCTACATCTATATCGTCCACTCGTTGTAAGCACCAAACTTTGGGCCGTATGGACACCCCGAGCCATTTAGAATAGGCCACAGGGACCTTTTATGGCCTGCCACCCATTCAAATGAGCATTGGTGGTGAAGGATCTTTAAGCGTGAAGGTTTGGACCTGGCAGTCCCAAATAACTGTAATGCGAATCGGAAGCGTGGTTATACAGTCGCCAGGTGAAGAGCAGTTAGATATCCAGATGTTCAAAGGCCAATGAGAAATAGTTAGCTTTGAGGTTTTTCTTGAAAGACGAAAAGGAGTTCGAGCAATGGATAAACATTGGTCGTCAATTTCATTCATTGATGGCAGCAACATGGAATGCACGAGACCCATGACAGCGCTACATCCAGACTCAAGCATAACCGAAAATCGGAGACTGCAGAACGGGATGTACGAAGAAACTTAGTAGTAGAAGGTGTGTAGAGTGCTCGTTGTGAGAGTTCCATAGATATATGTCAGACAGGCCAGTTTAAATCTTATTCTGAATGCAATAGGAAACCAACGCAGCTGACCTAGCAGAGTTAAGGACTTTAAATGAGAAGACGAACATAGCACTACACGAGCGAGAGAATTATTTTTGGATGCATTGCCATGGAGCCCAGAGGCGAAAATCTATACATAACTTTGGGGGGGGACAGAGCACCTACGAGGGCCAGATTTTGGGGGGACAGCAGGGCTTAAGTCAAAACTTGGGGGGACTGTCCCCCTCTGTCCCCCCCATGATTTACGCCACTGATGGAGCCTATCGACTTGAAGATCTGATAAACGCCTACTTGCAAACGCAGAGTTGGCATAATCAAGTGGAGAGCAGACGAGCGAACAAGCTATGGTCAGTCACATGTCCTTGTCTTTGATAAGAGCAGACGCACCTTATGTGACATATTGCCCTGATATTGTAAAAACAAGATTCGCAAAGGTTTCTTATGTCAGATTGTCATGTGAGTTTAAATAAACAAATCTCTTATGCACTATTGTTCACCGCGGTTTCAGGAACTGAAAACTGAACTTATCCCTAAATGTATCAAAATGCATGTGAACTCGGTGTCATAAATATATATATATATATATATATTTATGATCTATATACATGCGCCAAAATATATTATTAAAAGGACCTATAGTATTATAATGCGGTATGACAAACAATAAGAATACTAGAGACGCAGTTTTTTCCCGTGCATCATAGAGCCCAGGGAAAATCCCGATGATTCAGAATGTCCTATTATAGAAGAACTCAAACATTCTGCTTGACTCGTCAAGTTGCGGCTGACTTCGTGTGGGTGCGAACTGCGAACATGAAATCTTATCCGAGATTTCGACTCCAAATCGTTTGGCTTGGCAGCATAGCGTATGTATGATAAGAAAAGGTTTCGTTTGAATTTTTATTTTACACTCTAAGTCATTGTATGTATGTATATTCGTTTATTTCATAAAGGTCGTGGATACAGTGACGCCCTACGTGAGCCTATACCTGGCCCAGTTAGCTACATTGGTAAGAGCGTCTCATGCGCCTCTGTGAAAGAGAGCATAAGGTTCGCGGTTCGCTTCCCGATGCTGGCTTATTTTCAGAGATTTAAATTGTGGCGAAATGAACGCCTTGACCTTGTCGCTTAAAGTGTTAGTTGATTTTTGTGTGGGACCGTTTGGCCCCCTGGGGGACCGTTTGGCCCCCTGGGGGGACCGTTTGGTCGCCGGGACCGTTTGGTCCCCGGGGCCGTTTGGTCCCCGGGACCGGCCTGTTAGGTATAAATAGCGCTGCTTAAGACGCTTAGTTTAGTTGTTAAGGGAGTTGTAGAGGGAGTAGTTGTTGCAGTAGTTGTTGTAGTAGTTGTTGTGTTACATTTCGAGTTATGAATACAAGTGATTAATTGACTTGACTCTTGTCGTCTTCTTCATCTAATCGACGTTCGGTGGTCGCTAGCATCGCTAAGACCTCTGCCAGACCGGAGAGGCCGATCCTGGCCGACATTGAAGCCTGGGGGATTTCTGAAACGCTATCCTGGTAAGAAGTGAGAGAAATCCGCCCGACGACCGTTACCTCACAGTGTCAATCCACACACTGAGAAGAGGCGAGAAAGTGAGGGGGAGACGGTCGACCGCGACAGTGGTCCCATCAGTGGGGTCACGTCGAACGACACAGGCGCCCAGCACCGCCACAAAATCACGGGCTAGCACGGTCCTTGCACGGGGACCTTAAATGTCGTGGCGTCCATTCAAACGGACGAGCGGTGGTGAAGGATCTCACCCAATCAATTCATGAAAAATTAGCAGGGCCTCGGCCATAATTATACGGTCGGTATAGAACAAATTTATACCTGGGACTCAGTGTTGTTCAGTAATTGAAATACATGTAATTGAATTACGTAATTGAATTACAAGTTCTGTAATTGTAATTTACACTTAATTCAATTACAAATTACTTTCATAAAGTCAGCAGAGATGACCCGGGCCACTCGCTTAATTGAATAAACTGCTCTGCAATATGTTTGGGGCTGTGTAAACTTGATTTTTCTTCTAATAAACGAATAATGTGATGATGATGGCAACACAATTGTCAACATTATTCTTTCCTTACACCTCTCTAACAATCTTACAGCACACTTTGATAGACCTCAGGGGCAAGGGCTGACCAGGGACCCGGGAACCTATGGCGCCAAAGGCGCCGATGCTCA
This sequence comes from Aporrectodea caliginosa, assembly GCA_020284085.1. Taxonomy (NCBI): domain Eukaryota; kingdom Metazoa; phylum Annelida; class Clitellata; order Crassiclitellata; family Lumbricidae; genus Aporrectodea; species Aporrectodea caliginosa. The sequence goes on along the minus strand of JACEVL010000047.1, from coordinate 353,545 downwards.
CACAAATTTTGACCCTGTGGCGCCAAGGCAGGGTCATGCTCACACAACGTTTTGGAAAAAGTAATACTATGAAAATAACGCAGTAATGGAAATTAACCAAAGCCGGCCAAAGCTGACCCTGGCATTAAGCAAAGGGCAGCAACAGACGACTGCCAAGTCTTGTAGGATGACAAATTGTGCGAATCATGGATACTTGATACTTGGCTACTCTTTGTAGTCGGATAGATATGCCACTTGACCCCAAAAAAATTGCAAGAAAACGTTTTATGTTGGTTTTCTGGTGTATTAGGTCTGGAGAATAACATACTAAAAGCTTCTCGAAATCGGACCACGGGATCACCCCCATAAATGCATTTTAAACAAAGATGGCGGCCAATATGGCGCCAATACAGAAACCAGTATATATCAGGTCGTAGGTAAGCTAAATAACAAAATGAAGTGTCAAATTTGACATTATCAAGGTCGAGGAATCGATTTATCATAGTGGATGGGTTACTTATGGATGGGTTAACTAGTATATGTTTTTATACAGCATTCTTGGGATAAAGTTCGTCGAATCTTTATCCGAGAGGGTCAAACTGTGTACCCTTTGTCGAAAGTTATATAATGGTTCTCGTTACATTGGGCAAAGGTCACGGAGAATATGAAGCTCATTGTTGTGGACAGCTCTGAACAGAGCGTCGTCTGCCGCTTGTGCTAATGTTTCAACCGTCAGATCATTAGGATCTAAGTATATAGCCTGAGTCTGTTCATGAAGCACTCGAGGCGGGTTTTGACCCTTCCGCTCGCTAGGCCCCACCATGCAGGAGAGACATACATCGTGCGAGATATGGTAGTAGCTCTAGTCAGGCACGTAGCTAGACTTAAATTCAGTAGGAGGCAACTTCACAGACCATTGGCAAAATCCTGGTCAGAGACATTAGTCAATGGAAGTTCCAGTATATAAAAAAAGTAAGAGGAGGCAACTGCCTCCTCGTGCCTCAATGTAGCTACGCCTATGGCTCTAGTGATAGTTTGCTATGTGGAAATGCAGTTATTTTTTGGATATAAATTGCTGCTGTCATACAATTTGTTCTAATGCACAGAATCAAATTTTACATTTACACTGGCGTCTAATGCATTAGACGTTACTCAAAGGGTAAGTAGATTTAGCAGAATCCGTCTATAAAGGCTTTCACGCAATGCAGCCGACATTTTATTCTAAGAAACCGTTAATAATGATGATCAGAAATCGTTTATCAAATTCTGAGTGAACCGTTGACTTGAACCTTGTGCCATGATAGACTACTCATACTGTAGGCCTACGAATCTTTTAGGTGGTTTTTGCCACTTTATCTGCGTAGTCCATTTCGTTTTTCAATCACCTCATTTGTTTCTAATGTACATTGTTGACCTGATTACAACTTGGCTTTGGTTCGCCATCGGTTGCTGCCTCTAGGCTTGTGCATTAGACACCGGCGCTATAGAAGTTAATAATCATTAATTAATAACAATAGGACTGAAGTCCTCTAGGCTTTTCCCATCGACGTATATTGGGTAGACACAGCATAGCACAGCTCAAGTTGTACTGTGAAGTCTGCATCTACGAACTTTCTGCCATGCATGACATCAGGCAGAGCTCATTAACATAATACATTATGTGTCCATCTTTGTTTGCTGTTTACCGAAACTGTGTCATAACAAAGATGATTAGTGTCGCCCTCCTCCTTTATCCAGGCTTGGGACTGGCACTACCACGTGTAGGGTAGTGGCGGAGTTTATGTGTCCATCCATCAACGACCTCATATAAATAACGCATGCAATAAACGTCGATGATAAGAAACTGATGTCACGCATGGCAAACGGCTAGGCTTCAGCTTGAATCTCTTATGCTGTGTCCAACCAATATGCATGAACGTCGATGGTTATCCTTCATCTAAATTAATTAGCTCTTCTTTGTCACTCTTTATTTTGGGCATGCTTGACCAACGTAACCGTTGTCAACTGTTATTCGCCATTCTGAGCTTCAATACAATTGTCTTAACTTCTTATAACCATTCTTTACTTTAAATCGCGTTGATAAGTTTGAATAAGTTATGTTCTTTTCCTAAGCTCAAATTTTTATGGCAACAGTTTTATGTTTGTGTTGAAGGACGATATTTGTTCTTCTTTTGATGCTGGCCTTGGGAGTGGCAGGTGCTGAGAATCTTTTCTACGAAGCCCAGCAACAGGAGCAGCAGCCTCCCAGTGACGGTATCTTGTGCCCAGACCAGAACTCAAGATGTCCGAACACGGCCACCTGTTGTCAGATGTCCTCTGGCAAATGGGGATGTTGTCCCTTTGCTAGAGTAAGTCTATTGTTGTAAACGATAAGCGGGCCATTTATATAGCGCTCCTATTTCTAAAATGGACGCAACTATCAATATATTTTTACATAATTGTTTCCAATGTTTTGTTATTTATTTGGAAATACATCGGGTCTTATGATAAACATTGCTGAACAGTCCGCATTATGCCTCTAATATCAGGAAACTTTCGCATTGTCTATTTTTGAACAGGCAACCTGTTGTAATGACAACGTCCACTGTTGTCCGAATGGCTACACGTGCAACAATGGAAAAGAACAATGCGTGAGGGCCATCAGCAACGATACAATTCCCTGGGCGAAGAAAGAGGAGGCGGCTGCAGTCAGTGCATCTTCATCTTCTGAAGAAACAATCAGCCCGAACAACAGCCTCACTTGTGCTGATCGCAAGTCGACCTGTCCAGGGATCGCGTCTTGCTGCCGTACCTTGACTGGGGCTTACCGGTGCTGCAGCTACCCGAACGTAAGAACACTTATCTCGGGGCTACTCTGGGGAGCAAAATTAAGCTTTTCACTGTTAATGTTTTCTCTAGATGTCATAGTATTTCAGTATCTATTAAGTGACACTACCTACGCCATTTCCTCGGGCTGTCACGCTGAGAGCGCCTCTGAATAGCTAGAACTCTAAGAGGCGCTTTACAAATTCTAGCCAAGCAGAACTGAGAAATCTGGGTCTCACAAACACGATGGGTTGTGTCTCTTCATAGTTAGTCCCAGACTTTGAAGATCTCTTCTGGTTCATCTGACTCAGAAGAATCGTATACTGACGTCTGCTGCACGTCACATTTTCTTTCGTATACGAAACGCGATTCACGTCCTTAAAGTTGTCCACCGGAACAACTCTGGATTTCGGAAAGCATGTCAATTTTACTTAGATGCGACTATATAATCTGGACTTTCGTGAGGTGCGTTTTGAGACTGCCACAATGGCGCCAAAGAATCGTAATTGTAAACTCCAAATTTCTATAGCGCCACTCTAAATTTATGCACAAGGCACACGCTTATTCACGAGCGCTGCATCGTATAAAACAAATGCTGCAAATTCGGTGCGATCTGTCGCATTTTGCTGCAGAACCAGTTTAGTATGAAGGCCACAGAGTAGGTTTTATTAATGCGCGCTTAAATGAAGTAAGTATACCTTGCTATTTTAGCTGCCTCTGGGTCGTTACTGCGTTAGATCCTTATTAAGCAGATCATTCACTCGCAACTCTCATGCAGCGCCATTGATTGATGATTCTCTCTAGTCATTAGATAGACTGTGGCGATTTATGCATAAATGCTGCTATTACTGGAGAAAACAGTTACACTGGAACACTCGAAGATTTTGTCTCTCAGAGTAACCCCGAGATAAACGTGTTCTTACGTTCGGGTAGGGGCAGCACCGGTAAGTCCCAGTCAGGGTACGGCAGCAAGACGCCGCTCCTGGACAGGCCGACTTGCGATCGGCACAAGTGATGCTGTTGCTCGGATTGGTTACTTCTTCTGAAGATGAAGCTGCACTGACTGCAGCCGCCTCCTCTTTCTTGGCCCAGGGAATTGTATCGTTGTTGATGGCTCTCACGCATTGTTCTTTCCCATTGTTGCACGTGTAACCATTGGGACAACAGTGGACGTTGTCACCACAACAGGTTGCCTTTGCAAAAACAAACAGTGTAAAATTATTCTACAAATTTTTAAGACAGAATTATACTGCTGACTGTTCATCGATGTTTTAAATAAGAATAAAACATATATTTGCAGCATGTTTCAGAACAATGGACATTGGACGAATGAATGTTTAGCAGGAACTTTAGCTGAATGCGGTTTGGTTTTTGGTTCGCCATCATTTGATGCATTAGACATTCGTAATCGTAATGGTAGTCAAGTATTTATATAGCGCCACTCAAAAACAGAAGCGCTCTCGCCCCGGGCCATGTCTTCACTGGTAAAGAGAGAGGTTTTCAGGCGCTTGGCGGAACTGGTCAAAAGAAATAGAGAAAAAGGTCAGTCCTAAGGTACTGGCAGAGGTAATCGGTTCCAGCTATTGGGGACCAATTAATAGCGAAACTCGTAGACGCTGGGCCGTAGAAGTACGCACCCACGGGACAACCAAGTAACCACGGGCGGCCCGAGGACCGAAGGGAGGAACGACTGTGCAGAGAAGATACTGGGTACAATAAGCCCTAAGATAGTGAGAAACAGAGCCAGCAAGTCAACAGAAGAAGAAGCATCGTCCTTCAAGAACAAAAACAGTCCTGGCGCCATATAAATTTGCGAAAAGCAAAGCGTTTACTGAGCACCCTGCTAGCGGCGTGAGCTTTGCCGCCCTTTTTCCTCTTGCACAGGTCGCCGGGCACTGCGCTGCTCTGTCCATGGTGACTTGGAGGTCCCATTCGCCCGCTCTGCAACAATGCACAGCCGGAACGGCTGTGTGATTGGTCCGACAACTTTCAACGGGCTTCCATTAGCTATTCACCGCCTCCCAAACGGTGCCTGTTCTCAGTGTCACCAGCTTCTGAAGACTGATTTTCCCGCTTAGCCTGTGTCCAGAGCATCTATGTGTAGGGATATTGAAGGGGCGCTATATAAATTCTGATTGATTGATCGATTACTGATTTAGATTAAGCAACGTGAATTAAACTAAAAATCGTAAACAGAAATTTATGATAACAATAATGTAGTATAGAAAGGCAAGGAATAATGGACATCGATATGTGTGTTCATTTTTACCCTAAATAAATGGTAATTGAAAGAAGAGCTATTAAAATTCAAATGAAGGAGGTAAACCTGGCGAAATTCAGTGTCACTATTTTAATTTAGCAACTTCTTTTACGCTGGTGTCCAGTGAACAAGGCCTCGCTTACACCAGCTGACAATGTGTTCCAAGGCATCGACAGAAAAAGCGCATTAAAGCAAGGTCGTAATCATTGCGACATTTAAAAGATCAGTTCGCCAAGGCAATACATTTAAAATCACATGTAGCCTATGTCAATCTTTAGTGACGAGATTGAATAATAGGATTAATGCAATATTCAAATAAAATTGCAAAAAGAACAGCTCAAACATTCGGATAGTAGAACCTTGGATCGATTCTTTTGCCATAGGAAACAATTATTATGTGTTTACTATGGCACAAGAATTAAATCAAGGTTCTTCCTCTTGAGGTGTAAAAGAAATAGAAATGAAACCATCTAATATCATACTTACGCCTTTACTGTCGAGCAAAACGATTTTGTGTCGATATCTCGGATCAGGCAGACTTCTTGTTCTCAACCACGTGCAGTCAGCGGCAACTTGACGACTCAAGCAGAGGGTTTGAGTTCATTTATAGGAAATTCTTAAGCATCCTGAAATTTCCCCACCGGGCTCTATGAATCGCGTTCATTTTTAGTTCCTTAATCGGCGATTATAAACTGCGTGTAAGGTGGCTTTTGTTTAACATCACATGACCTTTGTCAAGTCTTGACGCCAAATTTATTCTGACATGTGCCTGCCAGGACAATTATTGACTAAGAATATATTACCAGTAACACAGCCCAACCCCTTAAACCAGGACAATAGTGCAGACTAACCCCTCGACCCTCAGTATGGAGCACTCTGTTGACATCCTCTTTTGCTCGTTTGTATATCCGTGTGAGAATATCCTTATTTACAGTACTTCCTACAACGCCTGCCTTCCAATTGTCACAAATCTCTGGGAGCATTGTGGAAGCTTGGAAAACTGTTTCCAGTTGATTCCCATCCAGCACAGACTATGATATTTAATTTATGCCTATACGGTGTCTAATATTCGATTCCACAAACGACTGACAACAAATCTGTGAATAAATCGTGCAGATAAATGTTTGGATGTACTTGGATGAGAATCGAACATCGACAGAGAATATCAAGCTTGTATCGTATGATAAGATCTTATCACACTTAAAACAGCGTTTTGGATTCTCAGTCCGGACTTTCATGTAAGAGGATTGATTCTTCAGGATACCGTTTCGTATCCGCCAATATTCGTTGTAGAAGCACAAATAGGCGGATTCTACTAACTACTAGTAATTGGTAACATTAATTTAATAAACAATTGCTGTGGCTGACCAGGCGGGTGAGGCATAATAGAGTCATCGATTAATTATGTCAGCAAATTTTTAGGCCTTTTTTGACCCTCCTTGTAACACCATTGTGTTGTCGGATTTTCGCAAAAGCTTCTGTTCTTTGTCATTCAGGTGACATGGTCTCTGGTTGCGCATCACGAGATTAGCTGCCTCCTTGAAAAGTAATGTAATGTAATGTAATGAAATGTAATGTAACAAGACATTTATATAGCGCCACTTAAGTGTCTCACAGAAGCGCTCGAAAGGAACAACTAATGCAGACCTTTCTGCTCTACTTTAATCAAATGACTTCTGTAGCGCCATTATCAAAATATCCAATGCATCAATCGTTGATTCTTGGAGTGAAATCGCAATCTAAAGTCATAATACTTTGGAAAGGCCATGTTGTCATCTGATAGCCAGGCCACGGCGTGTCAGCAACCCAGTTGATGCAAGTCTTAAGTTCAAACCTGAATGATATAAAAGAATTGACAGAACGAACTTAACTGGTTGGCGAATTCTGAAGCCTTGGACCAGCAAACGTCGACGCCGTTTATTTCATTTGTCGCTGGGATATTCAGAGACTTACATTTACATTACATTATAGAACTCAAGAGAACTGTGATGATTCTTTAATAAAATGGCGTTATATCCGTTTTCTCTCTCTCTGGCTCGCTCAGTTTTTCTCTGTTTGTGTCTGTCTGTTTCTCTGTCTCTGTCTCTGTCACTGTCTGTCTCTCTCTCTCTCTGTCTATTCCTGTCTGTCTCTCTCTGTCTCTATGTCTCTGTCTCTGTCTCTGTCTCTGTCTCTGTCTCTATCTCTGTCTCTCATAGCCGCTCTGTCTCTGTCTCTCTCTCAATCTCTCTCTCTCTCTCTCTGAAACTCTCTGGTAAATCGTCTCTCTCTCTCTCTATAATATATATATATATATATATATAAAAAAAATAAATATATATAGTTACAGTGCTCGTACACTGGCAGTACCAATTCTTTGGGCCCGATAGCGCATTGGATAACATCTGGCGTAGAGATGAGAGGTACCGAGTTCGAGCCCCGTAGGGCGGATATGCTTTGTAGGCTGCTATTAGCGCCGTTGTATTGCAGGCTGTCTGTTCTGTTAGTAGTTAAGATTTGAATTGCATAACATGTAAATGTAAAGCGCAGTGCATTTGTCAGGCGCTTTAATAAAGAAAGATTATTAGATTATTATTATTATTATTATTATTATTATTATTATTATTATTATTATTATTATTATTATTATTATTATTAATAACTCTGAGATTATTATTATTATTATTATTATTATTATTATTATTATTATTATTATTATTATTATTATATACCATACTATCTCGTTGTCTTCCTAATTCATAGCCTAGATCGTTGACTATGGGCGTTAATTCGTTTTCACTCGATGAAGGAGTAAACACTAAATGAAATTAACTATTATTGGTAAAATATAGAGATTCTCTACTTCTGCGAGCATCACTTACGAAGTGTTCCTAATCAGAATTGACATAATAAAGGTCTCGCTGGCATTCAATTGATAATGAATCACATGATGATATGCATGTGTATGATCCATGTATAAACGTATGTATGCATATGATATATGCATACCTACGTGTATACATGGATACACACGCATATCATCATGTGATTCATTATCAATTGAATGCATATTATCGTAAATCTCTTTTGCATGTATGTATGTATATGTGTATGAGACGCATGTATTTAAGTATGATACATGTATGTATGCATGCATGCAAATATGTATGTATGTATGCATGTTTTATATGTATGAATCGCTCCAAGAACTTATTCATGCTTGTAGAACGTATACATGTATGTATGTATGTGTCGACCACCCTGTCTGTATGTTCTCAGTATGCATACCACGTATGTGTGTCGACTGGCGAGTGTTGATGGGAATGTGTATAATTCAGGAAATAATTACTTTTAGTGCATGCATATACGAAGCGGACCTAGGGCCCGATATGGAGATATATAGAGGGTTGTGTATAATCAGGGCTTTGTCTTGAATTCATGTATATCTATAATATTAAACCACGGAGAAGACGGACGGTCCTAACTCTAACCCTGACGCTGCCAACCATAACCCTCTATGAGACCAGACAACGCGGTCTCTAGAGCCTGAACAGCTCTGTTGTAAAGCTGGTGCCATACCTGAAATCAGCAGGCCAGATAGGATGAGCTCGGAGTGCTGAACGGAACATATTATGTGTTGGCCTGATGTTAGACTCTAAGATCATCTGTAGATTCTGGACTTCTGCGAGCATCACTTACTGAAGTGTCTCTCTCAGACATTGACATAGCATAAAAGTCTCGCTGGTATTCATATTGATAATGACTATATGTATGTATGATATGGATATGTATGATCCATGTATACTCGTATGTATATATATATATTGATATTTGTATATATGGATATCGCTTATCATTTATTGATATTATATATCAAAGTCTTGTATATAATATGAGAGCGGTATATGTAAATACTTTTTCATGTGTGTATGTATATGTGTATGTACGCATGTATTTAAGTATGCAGGCATGTATGTATGCATGCATGCAAATATGTATGTATGTATGCATGTTTATATATGTATGCATAATTATAAGTACTTATTCATGCTTGTATATATGTATACATGTATGTATGTATGTATATATGGATGTCTGTCTGTATGTCTGTATGCATGTATGAGTGTATGTGTGTATATATATGTTACAGGGAATGTGTATAATCAGGAAATATGCATATACCCTAGGGTATATACATATACCCTAGGGTATGTGTATAATCAGGGCTTGTGTATAATTCATGTATATCTAACCATAACCCTAACCCCCATAACCTCCTAACTCTAACCCTGACCCCTAACCATAACCCTCTAACCCTAACCTAAACCTAACCCTTAATTTTCAGGGCATATACAAATACCCTGATTATACACATACCCTGAAATTTCAGGGTATATACATATTACCTTATTATACACATTCCCTGTAGCATATATTATATAACTGATGTTAGACTCTAAGATCATCTGTAGACACTGGAACTGGAGAAGGTCGCGACTGAAAGTCTCTCTCAGACACGTTGAGTCAAAGCAAAAAAGTCGAGATTGTACAAATGTTGGCTATACTAAATACCAGACTTGGATTGTCTCGAGACAGTGTCTCGGTCTCGAGACGTCTAAATATAGGTTTTTTGATGTCTCGGTCTCGGTCTCGAATCCCACTGTCTCGGTCTCGGTCTTGAGGTCATTTCTTGACTTTTTGGAAACTGTCTCGATGCGAAAGTCTTGTTCTTTTGTAGAAGCGGTCTCCATAGTTCTCGTACAAACTGTCTTTTGTTCTGAACTTCGTACAGTATCGCGTTATAAAATTGTCCTGGGCCGAACGGATAACTAGTTAATCGGAAGTGCCAAACAGACCAAAAGTTTTAAAAAGCGGTGTTTCTGGTATTAAGAGATATTGAAAAAAGCAGTTTTAACTTTTAAGTAGCACTTTCAGTCCAAATATCTTAAAATGTCTCATAAAGAACCTGAAATTGTGAAATCTGCATTCACGCAATTGGAAACCAATGAAAAACAAAATAAATGGCATGCAGTTTGTGAATAGCCAACATAAGAGTAAAGCTCGGAATAGCAACTAGTTTCTCAAGGTGAGTGATGTGACTTATTGCCTATGTCGCTAAAAATTATATTGAATGTTGTTGGTTGAAATTTTAGAATCATTTAGAAGATTTCAGAATGGCTGAAATATTTAATTTTTTTGTAGTTTATACAATTCAGGTGATCGGCTGATTTCAGTGACTTTTCGCTGATATTAGACTTCAAAAGTTGAGAGAAAAATTGATTCAGGATTTTCGTCCAATTTGCATTTCCCTCGTTTTGAACTGTCTTGAACTGTCTCGGACCTTGTGTCTCGTCTCGGTCTCGGTCTCGGACCCCATTGTCTCGGTCTCGGTCTCAGTCCTCACTGTCTCGGTCTCGGTCTCGAGTTTTATGTCTCGTATACAAGTCTGCTAAATACAGTTTCAAACGAGCATTAATAACTAACGTTAATTAATATCGTCCAAACACGAAAGACTTTATAAGATTCGATAGACGTACGACTGCTGTTTACAATAATTGCATCTATGCTTGTAACCAGTAGTCTTCTGTCTGAATCGAGATCCTAATTTTCAGGACCCATCGGTTACTGTCTTGTGATAGGAATAAACGGCAGATGTTAATCAAACCAAAGTCGTGTGCTTGTAGTCTTTAATTCGAACATCCTGAACAAATGCGGAAGTTCTAAGTGTGCCCAAAGTGCACTGAATTAAGCTTGGTTGATTAATTAACTTCGACAGACTAATTGCACTGTTCAAAGGTTAACAATAAACGATGATTGATTGATTGATTGACAGACTAATTAATTATTCGTAATTGCACGCCTCTCTTATCAGTCTTAATTTGACCTTGTTGTGAGGTTTGAAGGATATGTTGACAGGTGCATCAGAATGACTAAAATCATTGGTAATTAACAAATGTTCTTCGAAATGAAGCTCACGTGACAAGAACAGAAATCTCTTTAATATAGATAGGCCTACAAATGCAAACCTGCACGTATTTCTATAGCAGCCGCATGGGCTCGACCTTGCACATGTTTTCAATAAATTGATCGGGTGACATCCTTCTCCGTCGCTGGTTTGCGGCGCAGTACTAACCATAGCGGATTGTTTTGATAGAAACGATTTATCTATGTTGATACGCAAGGTACAAGGATTCCTTGTAATCAAGGACGTCAAGTTTAATTATCTTAGTTTTAATAATAGTAGAGGCCCATATATAATTGTAATTGTAATTGTAATTGAACATTTGCATAGCGCCACTCGGAGATTCAGAGGCGCTCCCGACCCAGCGCTCTAACAAATTAGATAGTCCTCAGAGAACAAGTACAGTAATCTAAATAGTTGAACGAAAGACGCCCGAAGTATAACCAAAAATCGATGTTAAAACAAGAGCCAGCAGGTCGGCGGCCACACACGCCGGAGCGCATAGCCTACTACTATAGCCGCCTCCTTTGGTGTGATTTATCTTATAGCTGCTCTAAAACAAGCATACATTGTAAACCAATGGCTAAAACGGTTTTGAACAGTAGAAGCACTGAAGGCAGTTTATGGCTATAGCGGGTCTTATAATCTACTCTGACTTCATCATCAAATTTCTTATGTACCGCTATCCGAACCTGTATCTTTTTGCCAACTACAGTCGTGTCATTTTCTGTGTTTTTAGAAGATTTTTTAAAGACACACTTAACGTTTTACTTGAAAAGCTCAAGTTTACAACTGAAATAGTTCAGAGTTACTTCAAAGTATACACTATTCAAGTCTATCAATTTACTCTCCATATATGATATTTATCGTCATCAACTGGCCACTCTTATGCATAGGCATCAGTCGGGTCTTCTTCCTTCCATATTTAAAATTTTTTTCACCACTAATTCTCACCTCCACCAATACAATACACGCAAGAAGCACGATTAACGATCTGCTATATCTAGAATTGGGGCGCGCTCTTGCTCGGTTCGTATCATGGGTCCCAAACTATGGAATTCTATTGATCCTTCTATACGATCTGCCCTTTCTTTTTCATCCTTTAAATATACTTTTAAATCCTTATTGGTCTCTCGAAATGAGGTGACTAGAAGAAATGAGGTGACTAGAAGAGAGCTGGGACAGACGGAAACAATTGTCGATAGAATAAGGAAGAAAAGGATAAAGTGGCTGGGACATGTGATGAGAATGGGCAATGACAGATTACGATCGATGGCTTTACACGGATATGTGGAGGGAACTAGGAGTAGAGGAAGACAACAAAAGACATGGATGGATAATATACGAGAGGATCTGGAGAGAATGAAGATGAACATTGCAGAAGCAAAGAACAAATCAAGGATAGAGAATTCTGGAGACGACAAGTTGAGGACTCATCGTTGGCCTTGGTCTGACGGAGGAGAAGCAAAGACCTTCACCAATACAATACACGCAAGAAGCACGATTATCGATCTGCTATTACCTAGATTGTGGGCACGCTCTTCCTCGGTTCGTATCATGGGTCCCAAACTATGGAATTCTATTGATCCTTCTACACGATCTGCCCTTTCTCTTTCATCCTTTAAATATACTTTTAAATCCTTATTGGTCTCTCAATACTCCTAAATTATCCTACTTTACTCGAGATTAATATTGTTGACTTCCAGTGTTCCTTTTCCTGATGTAGCCTTTCTGTTTTGGTTCTAGTACCCACCCTACCCATTTGGTTTTCCTATCTATGGGGATGACTCGATAAGCACTTTGTGCTTCTTCTCCTCATTAGTTGTTACTCTATCGCTTATGAACCGATGTATCTTATCATTGCACTGTTTTTACATTAACTTGTCTAATTATCATTTCTGAACATTGTTTTATTGTATGTTATGTTTCTTTTATTGAGTTCTTGCTGTACACTGATTCAAATTTAAAAAAGTGTTTTTAAAGCTCGAGGTAGCGTGACTCCGTCTATAGCTTGCTCTGTTCCCTGGAACATCTGTGTGTAGCGCCCCTTGACCGCATAGTAGGCCCACTGTTCGTTTTTGTTCCTATGATCGTAAACATAACATCAAGACTCTACAGTGGCAAAAAAGCGAAGTAGAGGGAACCATCTTATTCGAATGCGTTCATTCAAAACAAAATCGATAGACAATTAAAATCAAAGTCGTTTTCAGGTCAAGAAGCAAAGCGTTATGCAAAGACAGAGTCACAAAGTTACAAGGTTAGGCCAAGACGCAAAGCGTCATTCAAGCACACAGTCAGACGGTTACGGTGGGTGGTGTTTAGAATATTATTGAAACGACGAGAGGTGTAAAGGGAAGAAATGGAAACAAGGCGGGTTTGTGGAAAATTAAACCAGTTTCATTAATAATATAATAGAAGAGAAATGTCTATCTGTTGTCATTCAGTATTCGGGTCACGCACCACGCGCGCTCGAGTCCCGCGTAGCGGGTGGGCACCAGACACCGCTAAGGGGCGCTCGAGTCAAGCGTAGCCAGCGAGGGCGACACCGCTAGAGGGGTTTCGCGACAACTCGTCTACATACTTTTCGTCTACGACACTTCGTCTACAAGTGTATCTGTATCCACTACGGCTAATCAACAGAGGCCGCTTTCTTATCGTTTCGCTAATCCAGATTCTAATTACTGAAAAGATTATTTTCATCAATCCAACTTCTATCGAATGGAAACTTACTTTCATCCACTCATCCAGCTTGGTATCTATTTACGGGAAAACTTATTTCGTTCAATCCAGCTTCTATTTCAACACAGGAATGTTTTAATCAATCCCACTTCCATTTAGGGAAACAGTTTTTTCAACAATCCAGCTTCCATTTTAAAGTGACGATATCAAATAACTTCGTAGACGAAATGCCTGTAGACGAAAATTCTGTAGACCCGCTAGAGAGCGCTTGAGTCCACTTCGCCATGGGTCGACAAAACATTTCACAGAACGCACGCATGTTTTTGTCTTGCATTTCTATTTTTGAAGTTACGAAAAATATTTATCTAAATTCGTTCATAATGCGCTTCCTACAATATTCTCACTAATTGCAAGATTGGGATTGAATTGATCGACTTTGCATCGCCGTCTAAGCTCTTTCTTTTGTTCCTCAGTATATATTATATCCTCATCGAAGTCATTCTTTGCTAATTTATATGGCTTCAATTGACTTAGGCCTATTGCCGTTTTGTAAATAGTTTCATGTAACTGAAACTGACAATTTGAAACACGCGTTATGAACAAATGAAATGCCGATCTGGAAATAGTTCCGTGTAACTTAAACGGAAAATATGTTTGACTCATCGATTGGGTACATGGCAGCATTATTCTCAATACTCGAATACATAACCGTCTTAGGACGGGCAAACATCTAGTGTTCAATAAAAACATGATTAAATTGCGCAATCATTGCAAAATTTGCAGATCTCTCTGTTTTAGTGCATTCCAACTTCTTAAGCGCCTTAACCTATGCACACAGCTATCTTTAGTAGGCCTATCTTTTCATAGACGTCATTAACATCCTGAAGCTGCGCCCTCTAAATTTAGAATCCTAACATATCTGCAGTATGGTTCCTATTCTCAGAAGTCTGAGTTCCTATTCTGAAAAGGTCCAGATAGGTCAACGAACACGGATTCTAGCTGTCATCAACAGCCTGATCTTGACACAAAGACTGATGTCAAGTTCCTCGTCTGCTGTATAGGTCGCTTACTTGCCTGGGCTCATTAAGGACCACTTACATGAAACAGTCTTTTATTATTGACTTGTATCACCAATGCGCATCCTCTTTTCGATAAACGTACCGACCTACCAGTCATTCAGTCGGGCGGTCAGTCAGTCAGTCAGTCAGTATGCCTCCTGCCTGCCTAACTGTATGTATATCAGAGTTGTGTGGTCTTGAGACTCAGTATAGGTTTTTGATGTATCAGTCTCGGTCTCCCGGTCATTTTTTGAGTTTTTTTAAAGTGTCTCGAAGCGAAAGTTTTATTTTCTTGTAGAAGCGGTCTCCATACTTTTCGCGCAAACTCTCTTTAGTTCTGACAGTCTCGCCCTTGATGGTGTCATTAAATTCCACTGTTGGTGAATATGTACACCAGTCTCTATTAGTATTGTATTGTATCTAAAGATTTATATAGCGCCTCTCTCAGAATAACTATTCAGAAGCGCTCTCAGCACGAAAGCCCCGGGGGAAAAGAAACGTCTTTAAAGAACTGGAGACCAAAGAGGAAAAGCTAGTCATTAGTTTAGCCCTTAATGAGGGGAAAGGTCATTCCAAGTAAAGGGACCAACCACAGCAAATGCCCGGCGTTGAACCAAGGCAGTCCTAGTCCTAGGAATAAAGAGATCAAGCCAATCAGCAGAGCGCAAGGAACGAGATGAGGTCGCAGATAGTTATTCTTTCGCATATAGTCAGAAAGATACTTTGGGGCACTGCTCAGCTGCGCCTTGGAGACTAGAAAGATGATCTTATAATGGATGCGCGCAGTGATAGGAAGCCAGTGTAAGACATCAAGCATATATGTAGAGATATGCGAAAAGCGAGGGAGTCGGGCTATGAGCCTAGCTGAAGCATTTAAGACCGATTGAAGGGGGTAAGACGCTGTTTCGGGAGGCCCATAAGAAGTGAGTTGCAGTAGTCTAGTCGGGAACAGATAAACGCGTAGGGCCTACTATGGTGGTAAAGACAGAGGAAGAGACCGATCGTCTGATGGCTCTGAGACGCCTCAGTTGAAAGAAGCAGGAGCGAGTCAGGTTAGATAAGTGCTCCGTGAATGTGAGGGAGGAGTCAAGCGTGACACCCAGGTCACGGACACTAGAAGAGTTTGTGTGGGCAGGGAATTTCTCAGTCAGCAATTGAAAGTCAAGTTTGGAAAGCTGTTGTCTAGACCCAAACCAGATCAACTGAATCTTTGTAGCATTTAAGCAGAGTCGGTTAGTCGACATCCAATGGCGAAGATCAGACAAGACAATCAATAGAACGGACTAGTGATAGTTGATCAGATGATGGACCATGAACGAAAACCTGGGTATCATCTGCATAAAGATGGGCATTTGCCCTGTGTTTAGAAAATAAGAGCCAAATGTCGGCAGTATAGAGAATGTAAAGGATGGGTCCAAGAACCGAACCCTGGGGAACGCCAAATTTAACCCCAACCCACTCACTCCTGGAGTGTCCAAGGACAACCATCTGCGTGCGGTCAGTGAGGTAGGATTTAAACCAAAGACACTAGTACCGTGGGGCGCGGTGGTGTAGAGGTATGTTCGGTGCCTTGCAGCCGGAGGGTTGCGGGTTCGAATCCACCTCAAGGGGTATATTTGGTGCCTTGCAGCCGGAGGGTTGCGGGTTCGAATCCACCTCAAGCCGCCGCGTAGGGATCCTGGGCAAGTCCTTCACTCGCAATTGCTCATGCGCTTCGGCGTGAAACTCCGATTCAGTGTCCGCGCTGTATTCGGGAGCGACTCTGAGTAGAAATATTGAAGGGGCGCTATATAAATATCTGAAATGAATGAATGAATGAATAATGTATGGACAATCTTAACATTCAGCAAAACTGCAACTTCAGCTCCTGTTGAAAGTGTTTTTAGACATTGTGGACTTTTTCTGCGTCCTCATCGTGCACGTCTAGGCGACGCTATGCCGGAGGATCTCGTATTCATAAGTGTATTGGTATATAGTAGCGAAGAAAAGCATTTCTGCTTCTATTGTCTAACGTAAAAGCAGGACGTCCCTTATTAACGACCTCCACTTGACGCAATTGCCACTTTAACAAGAAATCCGGTCCAACAATGCGTATGTATAATTGAACACGATTTTTGGCTTAGCGTGTGACAGTGTCTTGTTGACATTTGACAGACGTTAGACGTCTCTACTGGTAAAATATCGACTGTGTCAATCAAACAGCATTAGCTGCAATTTCCCGACGGCATATAAAACTTTCAGGACGATTGACAGCGGTCCAAGAATCTCGTTCGGTACAATTAGAGATGCGGCATTCGCTAGCTTAATTAAATCATTTTTTTCATTTCAGAAAAGTGTCAGTTTCTAAACGACAGGGTGTTAAAGGAAACAGAATTGGAAGCTATATTTAATAAATGGAATAGAAAATCTGTTGAGACGTGCTTAATCATAAATTATACTATAGGCTATATTTGAGCTAGATATATACGCCTACACCGAGACAATACATAACAGAAATTCAATCATTCATTCTGAGAATTTACATAGCGCCTCTTCAAGATATCTACTCAGAGGCGCTCTCTGCACTAGCCTATTATGATGTTAAGTGTCACTACAAACGAAAATATTTAATCAATTAGCAAAACAATGCACAGTTTAGCTCAGAGAGTCACCAGTGGCGGGCCCAAGTACAAGCGTGCAACCAACCAATGGATTCCCGTCGAAAGGTGACAGATGGCATGGATGAGCAGAGTCTCTGAGCCAAGTTGCATCGATAGAGTAGAGCGGCCACAGTTGAAATAATTAGTAACTTCTGTATAATGCAGAAGGCATCAGCCTGTGGCACACCAAAGCCAAGTAATCACGTCAGTGTCTAGAAGCTCAGTTCTTAAGACAATCTGTGATGGATTAGCAGTTTGAAAGAAGTAAGTTTTAAGTTACAACCGAAATGATACAAGTAACTGAGCAGAGCGCACAGACACAGCGAGAGAGTTTCAACAATGGGTCCAACAACCTAGAGCGCTCGTTAACCGAGAACAGTTCTTGATTTAGGTATGACCAGATAAGATAATCAGATGACCTTGTTGAATAATGACAAGTCTAGAGAATAAGAAGTGATTTTAAGTATTTTTGATGGCCAAAATTCAAAGTTTTTTTTAGGTATGAGGCCAATTTGAAACAAATTCTTTGCTGAACAGAAAGCCAATGCAAATATTTATACACAGAGGTCATAGGCCTATGTTCATATTTGGGTGTATTAGTTATGGCTTTGCCCAAGAGTTCAGAACTACTCTCTGCAGCTTCAGCATGTTTGACTTGTTGTTACCAGTAAGCAGCGAGTTACATGAATCTATTCGCCTGGAAACCAATGTATCTGCCAGAGAAAAATCCTAGCAGACATGGGCACATACCGCCTAATAATTCTATGTATGTCACGAATGAATATATGCGATGACTTACAACTACTGTTTACATCATTACATGGCCGGTGACAGACATGGTAGAATTGAAAACAACGCTTGAGTTACGAGCAGGCTCTGCCAGCCCAACAATTGAGTCACCCAGTTCGGCCGGTTTCAAAGACTTAAGCCTATCAACCTTTTAAAGCTGATGTGGAGTGCCCAGTTGCGGTACCCAGGAGCAGAAACTCAGTCTTCGCTGGGTTAAGGAGGAGTTTATTGGCCGCTATAGAAAGACACAGTACAGTTTGGACACTTCCTGCCATAAAGCGTGAACTCGCTTTGATCTCAAATATAGTTTAATTGAATTTTATGTAGCTAATTTAAGAAGCCCAAGAAACATTTTGGCAACACGAATTAGTTGCGCACGCCAAGAACTCGTATTAAATTAATTAAGCCATCAACTCAAATAGGACGGTAGTCTATATTTGGCAAAAATTCGACCGTCCTCCGATTTTTCACTGCACAGATATACCACCGCGTGACACGCGTGTAGGCCTATCTACGCATCCCTAACACCTACAACCGTACACTCAAGCACAATTGCAACTCAGTCTGAGTACGAAATTTATATAACGTGTTATTTTAAATGACACGATAGAGCATATGAACCCAAGTTCCGCGTTACAACGAGTTGGCTTTGTAGATTCAGGAAGGCAATTCCATGCTCGTAAGTTATCCACCCGAATGTCTCGATCATCCTATACTTAAGATCTTAATCATAGTTATCGAGTTTTAATTGGTTTGTTAAAATTATTAGTCTAATTTCCATATTGTTTCAGACGTCTTTAATCGAAATGGTTAAATCACTCATTCAGAGATGTCGGGTGTCCAAATTTATGATACTCTTAAACCTCAGCTCAACTGGTGATCTATAACTGATAACTGATAACCTACGTATGCTGCAATGAAGATTGCTATTCGGATAAGAAATAAATGCGCGAAGCACGATGCATGTTGTCAGTTGTTGTGACCAAAAACATATTGACTGGTTTTTGTACATGTCTTTGTCTGCGTTTTGGAGAACTGCTCAAAGTCGAGAACGTTAAATAGACATCAGTCAGTCCCAGGAGTTAGTCGATAAGTAATTACTCAATGACTTGATGAGTCAGCGACTAAACTTAACTACTTAGTCGACTGGCCGTAGACGCTTATGAATCGTTGACCTGTACCAAGAGATGCCATTTTCGATTAAACGATTGCGTGACGTCATGCATGCGTCATGCAGAATCAGGCGTGCTGGTTACTTAAAACCTGATGATCTTACGGCTGAAACATTAGCACAAGCGGCAGATGACGCTCTATTTAGTGCCGTCCAGAATAATGAGCTTCATGTTCTCCGTGGCCTCTGCCCAGAGCAACGTGAACCTTTATATAACTTCCGACATAGGGCACACAATTTCACCCTCCCCGATAAAGACTCGATGAACTTTATTCCTAGAATGTTATATGAAAACATGTACTAATTCAACCCATCCATAAGTAGCCATACTGTCAACTGTTATTGTTAACCTACAGCGTTCTGCCTGTTGTTTTCTGAAATATACGAATATACATACATACATACAAACATACATACATACATACATACATACATACATACATACATATACATACATACATACATACATACACATACATACATACATCAATCAATCAATCAATCAATCAATATTTTTTATTGCAGCCGATAACAACAACCTATAGGTTTACATACATACATACATACATACATACATACATACATACATGATACATACATACATACGTTACAGACACCACTGCGGCAGGTAGTGAATAATGAACTGGTGACCTGACATCAACTGATTGTTAGACTGTTAGTCTATTGCACTGTGACTCACACCTTAAAAGTTTTGCTCCTGTCTTGCTGCTGATGCAGTCGCCCAAAATCAAAGCTCGAAGGCGACGCTTGGTTTAATAAGCAAAGTATTAAGTGAACAAAATCGCTAGCAGTCGGTTGTTTAGCGACAGGTTTTGACTTGAGGGCTCAAAGGTGACGGCGGATGGCGGCGGATCCGAGGACAAACATTACATGGCCTTATTAAAGGTGAACTTCCGTTTTAGGTGGGAGGTTTCCTCTTTTAGGTGGTTGTTCTCAAAGGGATGGTGTCGCTTCTCAAATCACAGTTACCGGATTGCAGATACAGAGGAACCAGGCTGGATTTTACCACTCCCTGTTCGTAATGATTTACAATCGGCAATAACATGTGAATTTACAAGCAATTTATTGAAAGTTCTTCAGATGAAGCTTTGTTCCGCGATGAAATGTACGCTGTGCAAGTCCGTTACGAATTTAAGCAAACAGAAAGAAAGAAATTAATGACAGTATGCTTTGTAGAAAGAAAAACCGGCTACTTATTAGAAATCTAGCAGTGCCTGACAGATTTTTCAAGTCAAAGAGACGCAGATTAACATAAATTGTTTTGCCATTGCATATCTCAGGACTTTTAAGGATTCTATTGTATACAGATGTACTGGAGGCACAAGCAAAGCGCTACAGTAAAATAAACAAAAGAATACGCTGCATTGTTCCATTAGTTTACTGTGTATTGTTTTGCGAACTTTATTACATTTAACATCATATCGGCTTAACGCACAAAGCGTCTTTTATTTTCTTTGCTCTATGACCGGTTCTATTCAAGGACAATTACGATTTGACCAGTTTAGTGACAGATCCAGTAACTGTTGCCAATATTCGGATATGTTCCTATTGTAATTCTTGGAATACAAACCGTTAACTTGCAGAATAAAAAAAACTCTTTTTTAATCCATTACCGAATTTTTCTGCATAAATTGGACAAACTAGAAAATGAAGACTTAAAAATGTCGTCAAATGTCTTCAGACCTTAGGGTCTTCGAAATTAAGGTCTTCAAAATTGTTTCACTAAAGTTCAGCAGGGTCCTACTTAGGGCCTCCTTGCCCTCACCCACAGAGAGAGAGAAAACGGATATAACGTAATTTTATGAGAGACTCATCACAGTTCTCTTGTGCTCTATAATGTCATGTAAATGTAAGTCTCTGAATATCCCAACGCCAAATGAAATAAACGGAGTCGACGTTTGCTGGTCCAAGGCTTCAGAATCCGCCATCCAGTTAAGTTCGTTCTGTCAATTCTTTGATATCATTCAGGTTTGAACTAAAGAATTGCATCAACTGGCTTGCTGAACCGTCGTAGCGTGGCCATCAGATTTCAACATGGCCTTTCCAAAGTATTAAGACTTTAGACTTTAAAGTATTATGACTTTAGATTGCGATTTCACTCCAAGAACCAACGATTGATGCATTGCATATTATGATGATGGCGCTACAGAAGTCACTTGATTAAATTAGAGCAGAGAGATCTATATTAGTTGTTCCTTTTCGAGAAGGCAGCTAATCTCGTGATGCGCAACCAGAGACCATGTCACTTGAATGACAAAGAACAGAAGTTGTTGGGAAAATCCGACAACACAATGGTGTCACTCGATGACTCTATTATGCCTCACCCCACTGGTCAGTCATCACAGTCTGTCACAGTCTGCACACAGTCTGCACACGGTTTATAATCGCCGATTAAGGAACTAACAATGAACGCGTATCTCATAGCCGGGTGAAGATATTTCAGGATGCTTAAGAATTTGCTATAAATGAACGCAAACCTTCTGCTTAACTCGTCAAGTTGCCGCTGACTGCACGTGGTTGAAAACAAGAAGTCTGCCTGATCCGAGATATCGACACAAAATCGTTTTGCTCGACAGTTATATTCGTAAGTATGATAGCTAGTAGATGGTTTCATTTGTATTTCTTTAACACCTCAAGAGGAAGAACCTTGGTTTAATTCTTGTGCCATAGTAAACACATAATAGGTGTTTCCTATGGCACAAGAATCGACCCAAGGTTCTACAATCCGAATTTCTTAGCTGTTCTTTTTGCAATTTTATTTGAATATTGCATTAGTCCTATCATTCAATCTCGTAACTAAAGATTGACATTATATAGGCTGCATGTGATTCTAAAATGAATTTTCTTGGCGAACTGATTTTTTAAATGTCGCCCTGATTACAACCTGGCTTTATGCGCTTTTCCGTCGATGCCTTGGAACACATTAGCAGGTGGTGTAGGCGAGGCCTTGTGCATTGGACACCGGCGCAATAGAAGTTGCTAAATAAAAATAATGACACTGAATTTCGCCAGGTTTGCCTCCTTCATTTGAATTTCAATAGCTCTTCTTTCAATTACTATTTATGTAGGGTAAAAATGAACACACCGATGCCCAGTATTCTTTGCCTTTCTTGACTTCATTATTGTTATCTTAACTTTCTTTTAACGATTTTTAGTTTAATTCACGTTGATTATTCTAAATCAGTAATCGATCAATCAATCGTTCTGATTACAACATGGATTTTATGCGCTTTTACTGTCGATGCCTTGGCAGCCGGTGTTCGCGAGGTCTTGTTCACTGGACACCCGCGTAAAAGAAGTTGCTAAATAAAAATAGTGACACTGAATTTCGCCAGGTTTACCTCCTTCATTTGAATTTTAATAGCTCTTCTTTCAATTAGGGTCCTACCATTTATGTAGGCTAAAAATGAACACACATATCGATGTCCATCATTCTTTGCCTTTCAAGACTTCATTACTGTTATCTTAAAATTCTTTGTTCGATTTTTAGTTTCATTCACGTTGGTTAATCTAAATCAGCAATCGATCAGTCAATCAGAATTTATATAGCGCCCCTTCCATGCCCCTACACATAGGCGCTCCGGACCCAGGTTAAGCAGAAAAATCAGTCTTCAGAAGCTGGTGAAACTGAGAACACGCACCGTTTGGGAGGTGGTGAATAGCTAATGGTAGCCCGTTGAAGGTTGTCGGGCCAAGCGCACAGAAGGAACGGCTCTGCTCCAAGTCACCATGGACAGAGGAACGCAGTGCGCGGCCACCTGTGCAAGAGGATAAAGGGCGGCAAAGCTCACGCCGGTAGCAGGGTGCTCAGTAAACGCTTTGCTTATCGCAAATTTATATGGCGCCAGGACTGTTTTTGTTCTTGAAGGACGATGCTTCTTCTTCTGTTGACGCTGACCTTGGCAGTGGTAAATGCTGGGAACGTTTTTCGTGAAGTCCAGCAACAGGAGCTGGAGCCTCCCAACCACGATACAAATCCCTGGGCCAAGGCTGCAGTCGGTGAGCCTGCAACTTCCGTTGAAGCATTCATTGATGGAGAGGAGTCGATGCTCAGTCCATTTGAGAAAGTCTGGTGTGGCAGTAAAACCTACTGTGAAACTGGACAGACCTGTTGCTGCGTCCAGAGGGGCATGGTTCTGCTGTCCATTCACAGGTGTAAGTAGCACTATCACACTCATTCGGTGACTTATTCCTATGTCAAATTAGACGCTAGTCGGACGACTTCATGACATTCCCATACATTTGAATACATCCACAATATGGCGCCGTGTGAGTTTCTGTAGATAATTTGAAGCCGTATACCATCAAACAAGATCTCAATTACCTCTGAGAGCTTCCCAGGTAAATAATCTTCACAAGACGACCTATAGATTTTAAGCTTACCTTAGCACAGAAATAAATGAAGGAATTTAAGATTGTAACCTAACTGATCCGATCGACTGGTTACGGGTTTAATTTAAAAAATTAATAATAGAATATTTGTGGCAATTTGAGATTATCTTCGCTTTCGCTGTACTGAGAATCTTCCTCTGTTGTACCTGGTTTTCCCCATTTAATTAACGGTTGTATACTAGTGACAGAGATCCAAATCTTAGTTGAAAATTGTACATACGAAACCTAGAGACCAGTCCTCTTGATACTAAGGTATATATAGATGCGCACATGCATGTAGATAGGTCTTTATCCCACATCCTCGCGCGCGCACGCACACACTGGCTTACATACACATAAATATATACACGGATGGTTGGGGGTTCGAATCCACCTCAAGCAGCCGCGTAGGGACCTTGGGCAAGTCCTTCACTCGCGATGGCTCATACGCTTCGGCATACTCCGATTCAGTGTCCGCGCTGTTGTCGGGAGCGCCTCTGAGTAGAAATCTGAAAGGGCGCTATAGCAAGTGCTCATACATACATACATACATACATACATACATACATGCATACTTACATACATAATTTTATTAGTTATAAGAATATATTTATATATCGATATATCTATACATATATATATATAAATATGCATGTCCGCATATATATATATATATAAACTATACACACATAAAAATAATATAACTATATATATATGTCGATGCACACGCACACGCACATACATGCATGTTTCTTTAGCGCCTTTTCTTATCTCAAATCTGACGATTTGTTTACTCTATTTTCTTCAGGGAACCTGTTGCAAGTAGGCCTACGGTCCACTTTGCTGCCACCCCAGGTAAACGATGTTATGCTAACCGATGCATCTGATGGTCCGCGGCCAAATTCGAAGGAAGAGAGACGAAGACTTGAAGAAGTTGCAGAATTGTATTCGGTCTGCAAACAATATTCCCGAGCGAATCACATTGTAGTGTATGCTTGGTTGCTTTTTCTAACTTTTCCTAATAGTTCTCTCTTGTAGTCCTCATGTAGCCTGTTCGCAGAGTATATTCTTCACTGGCGGATCCAGAATTTGGGGAAGATTATTTCGGAGAGGGCATTAACAGCAAGATCGCGCTTACCTTTGCTGAAACAATTTTGGAAACCTTATCTGGTTGTCTGGACAATTTATGAGCTTTCTTAGTCTTCTCCTTCTAGCTTCTCTGTTCCCTCCGGTGAAATTCGCGTAGAATTTCACGAAGATTTTAAAATTTAAAGTGATTGATGTACATCCAAATAAATCATATTGGAACCCACGAGGCGATTGGCGTCTGAATTCGCCACTGAAGCAGCCGAAAAGGCCAAAATTATTTGGCTAAAATCTTCCTTTATTCACTGTAGCATTAACGTGTTGCTTCTTGTACAATCGAAGGTAGGCCTATAAATAGTAGGTCCTGTGATTTGCATTTTCAGCCAAATTTATGTAAATCTCTGTCCTTGACGTGAAATAAATTCAGAGGCTTTTAATAGAACTGTCAGACGCCGGCTGAACGAAAAGCCTTTAGCTTCATTGTCATTAACTTCTGGTTTTTCATTCTACAGAACAATCGTTAGCTTTTTTCTTACTGTTTTCGTTAATTCGTCAGTGACTCACGTAGTTTGCTTTTCAACTCGTAGCCAGATTTCATCTGAACTTTATTTAAACAAGTTTTAATAAACTGCTTGTGGCAAATTTTTGGCGTGTCACTTTGTAATTCATTACGGTTAGGCAGTGGAAAAATTCAACCCTTATCCCAGTGTTCATATCTGCAATTTCATCACGTTCAAACAGGGAAACTGATTACACTGGACAACAAATTTTAAATTTTTTTTGCCTTCGAATTTTTTTGGCGGTTTTATTTAGAATTTGGCACGCTGAATCCAGTGGTGTTCTCAGAATTTTTTTATCAGGTTAGGTTTTTGAGAAAAATGGTTCGCAAAATTTTAAAAGAAATGCACAGAAATTTACTTAATGCATACATTTACAATGTACTTGTCATTTATTTTTTGGACATTTTAAAACTGAACAACCGCTTATTTGCGTTTGTATTCAATGCCAGAAGCCTCTCTGATCAATGTCAAACAGTAATTATACAGCATACTAGTATTCCACACACCTGGAGTCGTTTTTTCATTGTGGCAACGTCCTGATGAAATCGTTCGCCATGTTAATCGCTGACATCACGAAGATTTGCTGGGAAAAATCCAGACGGGAATGAAATAAACGTATATGTAGTAACATCCATCAGATGCAATACGCGAACTATCTTTTCAACCAACTGAATATAATTTGGTGATTTGTTATTGCCGAGAAAGTTAACGTCCTTCAAAGACTGCCACCCATTTAACTCAATGTTATTCAGTAGTTCGTCAAAGCGACTGTCATTCATCAGTTCTCTTATCTGTGGACCAGCAAATATGCCTTCTCGTTATCGTAGCTTCACCTATGCGAGGAAGCTTGTCTCTTAAGATTTTTGAACCCCTTCCTTTCTTTGTTCAATGCCTTGACAAAGTTCTTCACTAGTCCAATCTTGATCTGAGGAGGTGGCAAGAAAATCTTACTGGGTTCAACAAGTGGTTCGTGATGAACTTTCCTTTGGCATGGCAACAAATGTTTGCGACGTGGCCAGTGGGTAGCTGGAATCTATTACACGACTGTCTCACTCACAAATGAAAGAATAATACTTCGTATACCCTAGCTGCATCCAACAAGGAGCTGAAGAAGTGGTACAAGTTTCAAATCACCATATAGATAACAGTAATGCCTACTGACTGGATAGATGACAGTAACAGCTTTAGTTCCTTGTGCCAGCAGATTCCATCCCTGAAGCCGAGAGCCCAGCAATTCCCCTTGACCCCTTCAACGAATTTCAGTCCCTGACTAGGTCATTAAATTTTAGCTCACGTTGAGTTATCAAATGAGGCTCACGGCACTGCAGTGGTTGGAAATCAGGATCACAACAGTCTTCTGTTTCCTTTGTCACAGTTTCACCAACGTCTCCGATGGTCAAAACAGCCCGTGGATTGGGTAGGCCTACAGAAAGGCTATCATCATGTGGTAGTGGTCTTAGTCCCGATGGAAGACTAGGATATTCAATTGGCCTCTTGCTTTTGGAGAAATGGCCCAAAACATTTGTCAAAAAGAAATAACAGTTTGAAACATGATTTTTAGCTCCCTTTATGTCATTGGAATAGCAAACGGCATAGACGGCCGAGAACCAGTAATCCATGCTCTGAGAATGACTGCGCAAGAAGTGCAACAAATTTGAGGCATCCAACCTTTATTCTGATCGCCAACCTTATATCCAAAGTAGGCCTACAATTCGTATGCTTTCTAAACAAGGGAGTTATCGCCTTCTTTCGAGATTTTTAAGTGAACTCGTTGTAGACCAACGGCTGTTGGCGCATACATGTATACGTTACATTTCGAACTCAACTTGCTACTCTAACGTTTGAAAAACAGAAAAAAATTGCCATAATGGTGTACCCATATATTTATTCTTAAGTATGCTCCATGCTATTTATGCCCGTTGATTATCAACATACGTACAAACTACATCAACGCGTCTGTGTATATAACCTCCTTTTATAGCCTGTCCTGCCAACATCCTTCATGACTAAGCATGCTGGGCATGCCCAGGCATGCCTAAGTCTTACTTTTACATTGCAACCTGCACTGAGTGCATGTCCAGGCATGCCTGGAATACACAAAACACTGCACCTTGTGTGGGCAGCATATAAGAAGACCGAAAATCTGAAAACAATTCCAAAAATGGGCTATATAAAAAAAACTTTACGTGATAGGAAATTTTCAAGGTCATTTTTGTGATCAGCAGCCAAAAATAGATAAGGTACACCCAACAGTTTTCAGGAGGCGAAACCTCTGTTGTCCAATGTTAACAGCATAAATTATTATGATCTGAGATCCTATACCTCTGATATAAGCATTAAAATCCACCATGTCATTTCACGAGATCCACCACCTGAAAGAGTATACTTGCCACCTAAAAAGTTTTGACTCGTGGTTCATTGTATGCTTTTCCCCATTGTGCGGTGCTCTGTGTAAGGTTTCAAATTTGAAAAATCTGGAGATCAACGATCTTTCGATGAACAACTGCATGCGAACATTATTCAAAGCTGGTCAATTTTCTTAACTTTTCAATTAAAGCGCGCGGACTATATGACTTCACATATATCGCATGATCAAGTCTTTCCAGTCGGCGACACACAGACATGAAACTGTTTTCCTTGACTGTAAAAACTGCTTCCACTATCGCTATCTTCATTATGCACTCCAAGCTTCGTTATTGTAATACCTTCTTCCTCAGTTTTGAATCCACCCAAATTAAGTTGTCCCCAAACTCATTTAAGCTTCACTCGCCCGAGCTGTCGCCAGGACACACAAGCATCACCATATAATTTTTGTTCAGAAATCACTTGACTGGTTGAAAATACTGCAGCATACCAACTTCAAAATCCTACCAATAACTTACAACTGCTACTCCCTATAATACTCCCAGCGACGGAATCTTCGCAAACTCTTCCAAGCAGCCACCCCGATCTTACTCATGACACTCTCTCTTATATCCAGTCCCTATTAATATGTATACGCGCCTCAAGTTCTCCAACCGAACCCACCCTGGACCTTGACTCTGGAACGATCCTCCCTCTGAATTCCTCAAATTTTCAGTTCCACCACAAATACCGACACTAATCAATCCTCCACCTATGACCCCACAGTCTTTCAACTCCAAAATGAATCCCATCTCTCAAGAATTCCTACCCTAATCCACCGAAGTAGTCGGCTTCCAAACTTTCTCGTCTTCAACGCTATACGTCTTGCAGCTCTAGTACCCCCTCTCTCTAGTTTCTCTGACAACCGAACTCGTAGCTTCCATTGACCTCTCTGGTCAACATGACATTTCATTATAGCGCAACGTGAATAAGCTGGTGCCCTGTTGTCATAACTTTCGACTAGCGCCTTAGAAATTTGGAGTTTTCGATTGCGATTGTATTATGATTCCTACATCTATATCGTCCACTCGTTGTAAGCACCAAACTTTGGGCCGTATGGACACCCCGAGCCATTTAGAATAGGCCACAGAGACTTTTTATGGCCTGCCACCCATTCAAATGAGCATTGGTGGTGACGGATCTTTAAGCGTGAAGGTTTGGACCTGGCAGTCTCAAATAACTGTAATGCGAATCGGAAGCGCGGTTAGTCAGTCGCCTGCAGGTGAAGAGCAGTTAGATATCCAGATGTTTAAAGGCCAATGAGAAATAGTTAGTTTTGAGGTTTTTCTTGAAAGACTAAAAGGAGTTCGAGCAATGGATAAACATTGGTGGTCAATTCCATTCCCTGGGACAGCAACATGGAATGCACGAGACCCATGGCTGCATAGACTCAAGTAAAAGACCTATAACCGAAAATCGGAGACTGCGGAACGGGATGTATACGGAGAAACTTAGTAGTAGAAGGTGTGTAGAGTGCTCGTTGTGAGAGTTCTATAGATATATGTCAGACATGCCAGTTTAAATCTTATTCTGAATGCAATAGGAAACCAATGCAGCTGACCGAGCACGGTTAAGGTCAGCAAGTTCACGTGACAGGCTTTAGCCAATAACGCGACGGGTGTGAATGTAGTACTGGGGCAGTGGTTAAATTCAGCCGGGTCTCGCCGGGTCTGAGATCCGACACCTCGGACTTCAGACCCGGCACCTCTGATTTGAGAGCCGCCACCTGCATTGTGAGACCCTCCACCCCAATTGTGAGATCCTAAAAAAGCAGATCCGCCACCCAAAATCAGATTAACCTATTTGTCAGCCTCACAGTGCGTTTCAATATTCACTAGCATCATAGAAAACTACTTAGCCTACGCGTTTACTTAAGTCGCCGGCTCTCCCTCTCCCTCCCTCTCTCTCTCTCTGTCTGTTTGTTTGTCTATGTCTCTGCCTAGTTCAAATTAATGTTTCATAATCGCTGCCCGCCGGTATAGTGTTTCCGATTCCCGCGCTAGCTGTACAAGAACGTATATAACGCATTGATACAATAGTTTTCTTCAATAATGACTCATTTGCGGAAGACTTAGCTGGAATCGGTGTGAAAATTATTTGACTATAGGGTAGCACGTCGTCCTTTGATTAGTTATAGTAATCGTGTCTGTAGATAAAGTCGAAAAGAAAGCTGTACAGCGTGTATAGATAAATCGTCAGAAGTAGGCCTGTAGCATAACGAAAGATTTAAGTTTTCTTTGTACGCAAAAGGTTTTGAAAGAGGTGAGTTTTGTGGTTTACTGCTCCGGCATTAGCAAGATAACTGGGGCTCTACCCGAATAGCCGAAACTCAATTCTCTGATGAATTGATGATGAGCTAGATGAACCATGCAGCAGGCCGGTATCACGAAATAGAGTATCCGTCCTAAGACTATCCGGGGGGATGAATGAATTTATCTCCCCGAATGGAGTAAACCGGTTTAGAGTATCCGGGGAGATAAACCATTCTATCCCCCATCGTCATACGCATCACGATAGCCCAGACGAAAATCCAGTCAAAATCACCCAAAACGAAGTAAATTGATTTCAGGTCGACGTACAAAATAAAGATACGCAACTTAAAATATTTTATGTGTACAATAAATCCAAACAGTACGACTGAATACACTTAGAAACCGCCAAAAATGCAAACTAAACCGAATGCTCCATTTCGCTAAGGGGGATATTCATGCATGGGAGATACTCTATTTCGTGACACCGGCAACAAATATGGCGCCAAAGTCTTGGCTTTGTGGCACCGAGGTGGGAGTATGTTCACACAACGTTTTAAGTAACAATTATGCAATTAAAAGTATAAATTGCGCGCTAAATTTTAACAATGATTCATCATCGTCAGTTCCTGATGCCAGGCATTTCGCGACGATGGGCATGCATAAATGAACGCCATTCTTCGTATACAATCAGCAGTAGGCCTACACTACACGTATATGTAAATGGACACCAGGACAATATTATGTACATGTGTGAACAGTCGCACGGTGTCTTTAGACAGCTGCCATTAAATTTAAGTTTGTACCTGTGTAAAATCTATTCCATATCGTAATTAAATCGTGATTACATGCACTTAGTGATTACATGTATAAAATAGTACGTCCTTTGAGAATCAGAGACAAAGAAATTATACACCTTGTGTAGAAAGTTACATGTCTATCGAGGTAAACTCAGATGAACTGATTCAGATTTGCTCTCTGTCTGTCTCTGTCTGCCTGTGTGTCTCTCTCTCTCTTTCCGTCAGACAGAGTATGTCTCTGTCTGTCTTTGTCTGTATCTGTTTGTCTGTCTGTCTGTCTGTGTCTGTCTGTCTTTCTCTCGCTATCCGGTCTCTCTCCTATCTATGAAACCCCCGCGCTGAGTAATGTAGATCAAAGCATAATTATATAGTCTTCTATAATATGTTATGTTAAATAATTTTTATTTCTTTTAAGTATAATGTTTATACTTGCAATAATCGATGGTGTGCCTTGTTTCACGCATTTTGTATTTTATCCGAGTCTTTTTACACTCGAAAACGCCATAAAAATGACAAGTATTGATAATTAACTACGTAGGCCTGCCGCCTACGTACAAGTTTACATAGGCCTATACACATAAACATATCGGTTATAGATTCGCCAGTTTGGCTTAAGTTTAAAATTCATAAAGACTGTATTTGGAGACCCGGCACCACTGGATGAGCAATTTAACCACTGTACTGGGGTTCCGCTAACGTCCGGGGCGTGAACGGATCCACTACGTTTCATAAAACAACAGGCAAAACGCTGTAGGTGAACAATAACATACAGTTGACAGTATGGCTACTTATGGATGGGTTAACTAGTACATGTTTTTATACAACATTCTTGAGATAAGATAAAGTTCATCGAGTCTTTATCTTGGAGGGTCAAACTGTGTGCCCTTTGTCGAAAGTTATTTAATGGTTCTCGCTACATTGGGCAAAGGCTCATTGTTCTGGACAGCACTGAACAAAGCGTCGTCTGCCGCTTGTGCTAACGTTTCAGCCGTCAGATCATTAGGGTGTAAGTAGCCAGCACGCCTGAGTCTGTTCGTGAAGCACTCGAGGCGGGTTTTGACCCTTCCGCTCGCTAGGCCCAACCATGCAGAAGAGGCATACATCGTGCGAGATATGGTAGTAGCTCTAGCGAGACTTAAATTCAGGAGGAGGCAACTTCACAGACCATTGGCAAAATCCAGGTCATTGGGACATTAGTCAATGGAAGTTCCAGTATATAAAAAAGTAAGAGGTGGCAACTGCCTCCCCGTGCCTCAATGTAGCCACGCCAGGCACGCCTATGGCTCTAGTGATAGTTTGCAATGTGGAAATGAAGTTATTTTTTGGATACAAATTGCTGCTGTGATACAATTTGTTCTTATGCACAGAATCAAATTTTACATTTACACTGGCGGCTAATGCATAAGACGTTACTAAAAGGGTAAGTAGACTTCGCAGAATCCGTCTATAAAGGCTTTCACGCAATGCAGTCAACATTTTATTCTAAGAAAACGTTAATATGATCAGAAATCGTTTATCAAATTCTAAGTGAACCGTTGACTTGAACCTTGTGCCATGATACTCATACTGTTCGAATCTTTTAGATGGTTTTTGCCACTTTATCTGCGTTGTCCATTTCTTTTTCAATCACCTCATGTGTTTCCAATATACATTGCCTTGGCGGACTGAACTTCTGGATGTGGACCTGATTACAACTTGGCTTTGGTTCGCCATCGGTTGCTGCCTTTTGCACCGACGTTATAGACGTTACTAATTATTAATTAATAACAATAGCACTGAAGTCCCTTAACTCCGCCACTGTTCGTTTTCTGACAGTGCCAGTCCCAAGCCTGGATAAAGGAGGAGGGCGACGCTAATGGTCTTTGTTACCACACAGCTAGTCGTTAAACAGAAAAACCACCACCACTGAAGTCCCCTGGGTTTTTCCCATCGACGTATATTGGGTAGACACAGCATAGCACAGCTAAAGTTGCACTGTGAATTGAAGCCTGCGCCTACTTAACTTTCTGCCATGCATGACGTCAGGCAGAGCTCATTATCATAAGTTATTAAATAGGTTATGTGTCCATCCAATCAACGACCTCATAAATTATAAATAACGCATGCAATAAACGTCGATGATACGCCGTCACGCATGGCAAACGGCTAGGCTTCAGCTTGAATCTTTTATGCTGTGTCCAACCAATACACGTAGATGGTTTTCCTTCACCTGAATTAATTAGCTCTTCTTTGTCACTCTTTATTTTGGGCATGCTTGATCAACGTAACCGTTGTCAACTATTATTCGCCTTTCTGAGCGTCAGTATTATTGTGTTAACTTCTTTTTATCATTCTTTACTTTAAATCGCGTTGATATGTTTGAATAAGTGATGTTCCCTTCCTAAGCTCAAATTTATATGGCGCCAGTTTTATGTTTGTGTTGAAGGACGATGTTTCTTCTTCTGTTGACGCTGACCTTGAGAGTGGCAGATGCTGGGAATCTTTTCTTCGAAGCCCAGCAACAGGAGCTGCAGCTTCCCAGTGACGGCTTCCTGTGTCCAGACCACGTGTCAAAGTGTCCGAACATGGCCACCTGTTGTCAGATGTCCTCTGGCAAATGGGAATGTTGTCCCTTTGTTAATGTAAGTCGATTGTTGTATACGTTAAGCGGGCATTTACACAGCGCTCCTATTTGCAACCCTTCGAAAACGAGTGCACCTATCAATATATTTTTACAGAAAAATTTCCATTGTTTTTGATTTATTTGGAAATACATCGGGTCTTATGAAAAACATTGCAATCGAAATATTTGTGAGAGCACAACATTGACCAAATTTTCGCAGTTCATACTATTTTTAAATATTATTTATTTATAAATATTTGAATGAAACCGCGCAGTTTTACACTATAGGCTATCGATGGAACAAAGACTGAACTGGATGGGTCAGGCGTGGATCACGTGTCTAGTAGGCTAAATCTGCTCAGTGAAGTTTATTTATTTAAATAGCGGAAAACTCTTAAATTTGATTGAATTTTATATTAAATTATTCTTTCCTGCTTGACTTTAGACTGCTTCCACTAACGCTATCTCCATTACGCACTCCAAGCTTCACTACTGTAATACCTTCTTCTTCAACTTTGATCCACCAAAATTAAGCGTCTCCAACTCATCCAAGCTTCACTCGTGCGAGCTGTCACTAGGACACCCAAGCATCACCATACCACTCCCGTCCTGAAATAACTTCTCTGGCTGAAAATACTGCAGAATAAGCACTTCAAAATCCTACCAGTAACTTACAACTCTCTGTAATACTCCCAGCGAAGGAACCTTCGCAAACTCTTCCAAGCAGCCACCCCGATCTTACTCATGACACTCTCTCTTATATCCAGTCACTATATTTATACACGCCTCAAGTTCTCCAACCGATCCCACCCTGGACCTTGACTTTGGAACGATCCTCCCTCTCAATTCCTCAAATTTTCAGTTCCAACACCAATACCGACGCTTACCAATCCTACACCTATGACCCCACAGTCTTTCAACTCGAAAATGAATCCCGTCTCTTCAAGAATTCCTACCCTAATCCATCGAAGTAGTCGGCTTCCAAACTTTCTCGTCTTCAACGCTATTCGTCTTGAAGCTTTACTACACCCTCTCTCTAGTTTCTCTGACAACCGAACTCGGATCTTTCATTGACCTCTCTGGTCAACATGACATTTCATGACAGCGCTCGTGAATAAGCTGGTGCCCTGTTGTCATAACTTTCGACTAGCGCCTTAGAAATTTGGAGTTTTCGATTGCGATTGTATACGATTCCTACATCTATATCGTCCACTCGTTGTAAGCACCAAACTTTGGTCCATATGCACACCTCGAGCCATTTAGAATAGGCCACAGAGACCTTTTATGGCCTGCCGCCCATTCAAATGAGCATTCATTCATTTCATTCATTTCAGATATTTATATAGCGCCCCTTCAAGATTTCTACTCAGAGGCGCTCCCGACTACAGCGCGGACACTGAATCGGAGTTTCACGCCGAAGCGCATGAGCAATTGCGAGTGAAGGACTTGCCCAGGGTCCCTACGCGACGGCTTGAGGTGGATTCGAACCCGCAACCCTCCGGCTGCAAGGCACCAGATATACCCCTTTGAGGTGGATTCGAACCCGCAACCCTCCGGCTGCAAGGCACCGAACATACCTCTACACCACCGCGCCCCACATTGGTGGTGAAGGATCATTAAGCGTGAAGGTTTGGAGTTTGGACCTGGCGGTCCCAAATAACTGTAATGCGAATCGGAAGCGCGGTTAGTCAGTCGCCTGCAGGTGAAGAGCAGTTAGATATCCAGATGTTTAAAGGCCAATGAGAAATAGTTAGTTTTGAGGTGTTTGTTGAAAGTTTTAAAAGAGTTCGAGCAACGGATAAATATTGCGTACCCCTAGAACTATAAGGCTCAATGTCCACTTTATGCGAAACAGAGAAACACTATTTTTCAGATTTGCTGACGAAATATTTTGCTCTGTTTTATTGATGGCAATTATATTAAACTTTTTCGAAAACAATGTTTTCCTTAGTATGATAATATGTGTATTTCGATCATAATGTAAACCGATTATTAGTAATTTGGCTATAATTATGGCAGCGGTGACTATTTCTGGACATAGCGCTCTATAACACTATTGATTGCAGACAAAGTGAGTGCTGTAGGTTACAAGTCCAGTCACGTGTTAAGATCTCTCACTGGTATTGGCTATGGTCATAACACCGTATAATTCTTTTTTCAAACCTCACTCGATCACGGTTAGGCCTATATCTCCAATTCACGGGATAGAAATTTAATGATTCTATTGGATGACTGAACTTGTTCCTCTATAGCTTTAAGACACTGTCCAAATCATGTCCAAATTTGTGGACATAGAGCTTTATAGCACCGAAGATAGAGCTTAAGAAAGCGTCTCCAGTTTAAGAAAGCGTCTTCATTTAAGCTAGACTATTCAGGACATAGCCCCTGTCGTCTCGGTAACGGATATAGCGTTAGGTTGATTTTCAAAAAAGTGGAGATAGAGCCCTATAATTCTAGGGGTACGAAATTTGGTCGTCAATTTCATTCATTGGGAGCAGCAACATGGAATGCACGAGACCCATGACAGCGCTACATCTGGACTCAAGTAAAGGACCCATAACCGAAAATCGGAGACTGCGAAACTGGATGTACGGAGGAACTTAGTAGTAGAAGGTGTGAAGAGTGCGCGTTGTGAGAGTTCTAGAGATCATATGCCAGACAGGCCGGTTAAAATCTTATTACGCATTCAATAGGAAACCAATGCAGCTGAACTAGCAGAGTTAAGGACTGTAAATGGAGAAGACGAACGCAACACTACACGAGCCAGAGTAAATTTTGTTTGAGTTGAAGCCTGTTTACTTGAAGATCTGATATAGGCCTACTTGCAAACACAGAGTTGGCATAATCAAGTGGAGAGCAGACGTGAGAACAAGCTATGGTCAGTGACATGTCCTTTTTCTTTGGTAAGAGCAGACATACCTTGTGTGACACATTGCCCTAATATTGTAGAAACAAGATTCGCAAAGATTTCTTTTGCAAACTAACGATCATGTTGCGCTGATATCGCTCGACTTCTCTAAGGCATTCGATATGGTCAGGCATTCAACGTTGGCTACCAAACTCTCGTCTCTAGATCTGCCCGACAACATTTATAATTGGCTGCTGGAATTTTTGAAAGACCGGCGCCACTCAACGAGATTTGGTGGTCTGTTATCATCTGTAGCCAGAATCAATGCCAGTGTTGTGCAGGGTAGTGGTTTCGGTCCGTCTGCATATGATGTTAATGGATCGGATCTACACCCAAGGAACCGTGAAAACATCATGTCTAAATATGCCGACAATACTTACCTTCTGGTCGGATCTTCAATGCGGAACACCATTAGTGAAGAGCTTATGTCTGTTGAGCTATGGGCGACGGCAAATAATCTGCGTTTGAGCGTTCGAAAAACACGTGAGATGATTATAACCCGGAACCGTAAAGTATTGCCACCTCAAGGGACTCGAACGTGTTTCTACCATTAAGATCCTAGGTGTAACCATAACTACTGACCTTCGAGCCACCAATCACGTGGAGGAAGTCCTTGTCTCCTGTAGTGGAGCTTTACACGCTGTCAGAATACTCAGGTCTAATGGTATTCCCAGTAGCGCCCTTTGCCGGGTTGCTGAGGCTACTGTTGTCTCTCGATTGACTTACGCCGCTCCAGCCTGGTGGGGTCTTACAACGGCTGAAGACCGAAAAAGACTCGATACACTTCTGCAGCGAATCAAGCATGCTGGATATCTTCCTCCTAACTCACCGGATATTGATCAGCTTGTTTGTGATGCTGACGCCAGTCTACTAAAGGCAGTGATAAGGAACGATTTCCATGTGTTACGTTCACTGTTTCCACCAATAATTACTCGTCATTAAAATCTGCGACCCCGGCCTCATGATTTTACTCTGCCGGATAGGGATGATCGAAATTTCATACCTAGAGTCCTTTATGGTGTATTGGCTAAACAATCATTTTCTTAAGCAATAGGTCTCTGTCAATATTACATGCCTAACCCTCTTATCTATTTGACTATTATTTTGTTGTCTAATCGATATCTAAACTGTTGATTTTGTAATCTTGTTGCGTTTGTGTCAATGAGTTTTTGAAATAAAGGAATAGTAGTAGTAGATTGTCATGTGAGTTTAAATAAACAAAACTCTTATGCACTATTGTTCACCGCGGTTTCAGGAACTGAAAACTGAACTTATCCCTATATGTATGATTGCATGTATGAAAATGCAGGTGAACTCGGTGTCATAAATAAATATATATCGCTATATGGGTATATTTCACAACCGGCAGCAAATTAGATAAATTTCCGTCTTCTCCTTTGGGCGGCTTACACAAAGAGTAAAATTATAATGTATAATTTTTAAATACATCATAGGGCATAAGTTAGTTATAAAAAATTGTTTATGTTATATTATTTAGATGATTAGTATGAGAGAAAAAATTATAAAGTCCAATTTTACCCCGAAATTGCATTGTCCTTCCTAATGGTGCGTCAATTCAACGTTACGTCAGGGCAACAGTTGAAGCGCTGAACTGATGTTTTATAATTTTTAGATCATTAACTTACATATATCCATTGCTCCATATGTTTTTTATTTATTAACTTATTAACAAACTAAATAATTAAAAAATAAATAAAACCCTTTGTCTTCAAATACTGCTTACAACTCCGTTACGAATGGGTTTCTGACATCTGTGGAATAAATTGAAAACTCAATTGTTTTGAATTGGCATCTTCGATAGCAGAGAACATTTCTGCATTGATTATACCAAAAAGAAATCAATATGGATGCTTGCTTCTGTTGACAATTTTCGGAAATTTATCCGGTAATGTCATAGTATAAAAAAGATTTACAACTCCGTGACTGTAATTATTGCACTTTGCGCATATATATAATTTTTTTATTTCAAAAATAATATTGAGACTGAAAGCCTGGCCACTATAAACTAACTATTTTTTGTATCTTAACTCGTCCGTCAGTGTGGAGACCTAATTATGAATATTTTACAACTCCGTTACTACAACTCCGTTACTTTATTTTTCTATTAAAATGAATTTATTTAATGGTACATGTAGATAATCGTCATAATAATTTAGGTTGCTGTGTAATAATTTAATACACACTTAATACTAACTAATCACTAATTATAAACAGTGGCGGTATATTGTACTGTGTATTTATTAAGTAACGGAGTTGTAAATATTTAGGAATCAAAGTTGTATGTGTTTCACATAGTAAAAAACTAAAATGAGAAATTAGGCCAAATCTGTCAAATTTAAGCTCTGCTCAATATTAAGTATGCTTCAGCACTGCTAGTAAAATATTTGTGTAAGAATTTTTTTTATTTTGCATCACTTCATCTTTTTCTATAATTCTATTTCTGAATTTGACTCCTGTTGTGAAATATACCCATATATATAACAACCTGCTTCCGCCTCTTCAGTCGGGATTCGGGCAATTCCTCTCCACTGAGACAGCCGTCCTGAAAGTCTATAATGACCTGGTCCTTGCTGCTGACAAGGGATATGTGACTGCCTTAATACTCCAAGACTTCTCTGCTGCTTTTGACTGTGTAGATCACTGCATCCTGCTTAAGGTCTTGCAAGGTTCCTTTGGCATCTCCGGCACTATCCTCAACTGGTTTTTGTCCTACCTCTCTAACCGCACTCAGTATGTTCGCATCAACCTCCTCATTTTCATCCATCGCATCTGTGCTCTTCGGTGTCCCACAAGGATCTGTCCTGGGGCCTCTATTGTTCATCCTCTATACCTCTGCACTAGGGTGGATTGAAAAAAGCGAAAATTAGACATCCAAAATTTAATAGCACCCAAAAGTTGCCTAATGGCATGGGGTCAAAAAATGTCTACAAAGTTTTTAAAAAATTTAATGTCTTGAGGGTCCCCCAGAGGGCCAAAGTTACTTAGTTTTCAATTAAAATATTTTAAAATAAAACCTGCGATTTTCTCGAAAAAACGCTATTTTTCGTAACTTTGGCCCTCTGGGGGACCCTCAAGACATTAAATTTTTTAAAAACTTTTTCGACATTTTTTGACCCCATGCCATTAGGGAACTTTTGGTTGCTATTAAATTTCGGATGTCTAATTTTCGCTTTTTTCAATCCACCCTAATGAACATATAGGAGAAAAGCTGCCCTGACAGGGCAGCATTGCTATGTATTGGCACTGCGCCAACGCATATTAAAGACCTTTTGCTCCCTTTGAAGTCCCTAAAGCCGCATTTATTTGGACGAGTTAGTTAGGCATGCGAGCATCGCATTTGGAGGTGCCTGAAAGGCTGAAAAGGCTCTACATAGGTGTTTTGTTACATTACATACATGCATGCATTTATACATGTAATATATACACAATTACATAGGGCCGACATGTACATACTTACAAATGACTGTTGTTGTGTGGTTGACTTATTTGGCATTAATACATGTCTCCTGGTCGAGCGTTTAATTTGCTTCGCTAACGCTGTCTTTGTGATCATTCTCAAATCTTCCATGTCAATTTTATTTTTCTTCAGGCAGTATGTTGCACCGTAAGCCAGTGTGATTCTCGTTAACGATAACGATAACAAAAATGTTCGTTAACGAAAATAAAATGATTTCGTTAACGATAACTATAACTATAACTAAAAAATATCATTAACTATAACTATAACGAAAACAACACTAACGAAAATTCATCTTTATTTTCGTTAATACAAGAAATTAGAATTGGAAATGCAATATAGACGATTCGACATAAATGAGAACGAAAACTGCGACATTTTTAGTATGCAATTTGTCAGTTACTTTGGAAACTCGTGTATTCATGAAGCTGAATGCACCCATGCTTCAAAGGTTAACAAAGCACTTT
Source organism: Aporrectodea caliginosa (assembly GCA_020284085.1). NCBI lineage: Eukaryota > Metazoa > Annelida > Clitellata > Crassiclitellata > Lumbricidae > Aporrectodea > Aporrectodea caliginosa. The sequence continues at coordinate 313,279 of JACEVL010000047.1, read as the reverse complement.
GCAAATTGTGAAACAGCCTGTTAATACGCAATTTTTCTTATAGCCTAAATTATTGCAACTAAGCAGTAACTAAAATTAACTAAAATAAAAAATCCATTAACTATAACTATAACTATAACTAAAAAATAATACTAACTATAACTATAACTATAACTAAAAAATAATACTAACTATAACTATAACTATAACTAAAATAAAAAACCATTAACTATAACTATAACTATAACTAAAATAAAATCTGTAAGGAGAATGACGCTGCCGGAAGCAGCTTTTGCTGTCCTCACGGCAAACGATGTTCCAATCCGACGGGTTACTGCTACTGATGATTATCGGCGAAATTCGACGAGTGAAAATCGCAAAGAAGACATGACTCATATAAGTAGCCTATCCAAGAATCGTAGGCTACTCGTCCTGCAAACAATTTATACATTGTTAATTGGACTTGCTTGCTTTTGCCCAATTATATACGTTAGTTTTCTTTCGTATTTCTCGCCTATGTTGAGCTCAGAGAATATTCGGTGGCGGGCCAGTAGTCTGGCTAGTATGGGCGAGGCAAGGAGGCCCTAAGTAGGACCTTGCTGAACTTTAGTGAAACAATTTTAAAGACCTCTTTAACTTTAAGTTCTGAGGACATTTGACGATTACAAAGAAGAGTTTTTTAATTCTGCAAGTTAACGGTTTGTATACCTGAATTACAATAGGAACATATCCGAATTGGCAACTGGATCTGTCACTAAACTTGTCAAATTGTAGAACCGTTCAAAGAGCAAAGCATCAAAGCCGCTTTGTGCGCTGAGCCTATACGATGTTTAAAGTCATTATATTCACAAAACAATGCACGGGAGACTAATGTTCTCTATCCTCAGTGTCTCTAGTTCACGGACAAAGCATACAAGACAGGTGTGCGGTTGGAAAGGATCTCCCAACACTCTACACATATGCTTGATGTCTTACACTGGCTTCCTATCCCTGCGAGCATACATTATAAGATCATCTTTCTAGTATCCAAGGCGCAGCTGAGCAGTACCCCAAAGTATCTTTCTGACTATATGCGAAAGAATAACTATCTGCGACCTCAGCTCGTTCCTTGCGCTCTGCTGACTGGCTTGATCTCTTGTTCCTAGGACTAGGTCTCACTACTTGGAATGACCTTTCCCCTCATAAAAGGCTAAACTAATGACTAGTTTTTCCTCTTTGGTCTCTCGTTGTTTAAAGACGTTTCTTTTCCCCCGGGCTTTTCGTGCTGAGAGCGCTTCTGAATAGTTATTCTGAGAGAGGCGCTATATAAATTTTTAGATACAATACAATACAATACTAGAAAAGACTGGTGTACAAATTCTGTCCAGATATTCACCAACAGTGGAATTTAATTACACCACCAAAGGCGAGATTGTCAGAACTAAAGACAGTTTGCGCGAGATCTATGTAGACCGCTTCTACAAGAAAACAAGACTTTCGCTTCGAGACACTTTCCAAAAACTCAAGAAATGACCGGAAGACCGAGACTGATACATCAAAAAACCTATCGCGAGACAACTCGAGACAGACAGAGACTCAAGACCATACAACTCTGATATACATACAGTTAGGCAGGCAGGCAGGCAGGAGGCATACTGACTGACTGACCGCCCGACTGAGTGACTGGTAGGTCGATACGTTTATCGAAAAGAGGATGCGCAAGGTGATCATAATTAAATTATAAACGTTAGGCCTAATTACGAAACTTCCCAGACTGTTTCATGTCAAGTGGTTCTCAATGTGTCCAGGTAAGTAAGCGACATACAGACGAGGAAGTTGACATCAGTCTTTGTGTCAAAATCAAGCTGGTGATGACAGCCATAATCCGCGTTCGTTGACATAGCTTGACCTTTTGAGAATAGGAACTCAGACTTCTGAGAATAGGAACCATACTGCAGATATGTTAGGATTCTAATTTTAGAGGGCGCAGCTTCAGGATGTTATGGACGTTTATGAAAAGTTAGGTCTAACAGGATAGCTGCGTGCATGCGTTATGGCGCTTAAGAAGTTGGAATGCACTAAAACAGAGAGATCAGCAAATTTTGAAATGATTGCACAATTTAATTAGGCTTTTTTAGAGCATAGATGTTAGCCCGTCTAAGACGGTAAATATATTCGAGTGTTGAGAATAATGCTGCCTTGTATCGAATCGATGAGTTTAACATATTTTCAGTTTAAGTTACATGAAACTATTTCCAAATCAGCAATTAATTATTTCATAACGCGTGTTTCAAATTGTCAGTTTCAGTTACATGAAACTATTTACAAAACGGCAATAAATCGATTAAAGCCATTTTTCAATTTTTAATTTCAATTTTAAATCAATTTATTGCAACCCAAGAACATAATAGCAATACATATAACAACATAAAAATAATAGAAAGAAACCAGGTATACCAAAAGGGAAACCCAGAAGGGATGTTAGTGTCCGCTAAAGTACAGTGCCCGTGCCTTTGTAATATATATAGCCTAAATTCAGTAATGGCCTGTAAAAAAGAGATATTATAGGTATGGATGAATAACAGTATCGCTTTTCTCAAGGATGAATGCACAGTATAGGGCCTAATTAAATCAAATCATTACATGAAGAGAAAAACTTAACTGTAAGCTTAACTAATAAATTAACTAAATGCGGCTTGATGCCATTCACAGTAATGTATGGATGTTACACAGATAAAAGGTGTGTACGTAGTCTTTTTTAAAGATGAACAAATTGTTAGACATACGTTTATTGGAAGGATTGTATTCCATGTATGTGTCCCCTGGGACTTGACTGTATGTAGCCGAGCGTTAGAATGAACTTAACAGAACGGTAAGTGGAGGTATTTCTAGTATAGTGGGAGTGGATATCATAAGCGTGGGGCAGGAAATCTTTGAATATCTGTGGAAGAAGTCCGGGCTCCATGCGAAAAAAGAACTCTCCAACATGAAAATCCCTTATTTGGTCAATTCTCAGCATTTTCAATTCTCTAAACAGTAGGGAAGTGTGTGCCAGTTTTCGAGCACCAGCAATTAATCGAACAGCCCTTTTCTGTATAATTATCAATCTTATCAACATAGAGGTATAGGTCATTGCCCAAATCAAATTACAATAGCTAAGATATGGATAGATGAGTGCATAATATAGATTTAACTTAACAGATTGAGGCAACAGATAAGCTATACGACTCAGAATTCCAACATTCTTAGCAATCTTATTAGAAACCTCGTTAATGTGCACTTTCCATGTAAGATGTTGATCAATATGTACCCCCAGGAATTTAGTTGATTCAACCTGCGGAAGAGGAGTATCTTTAATTGTTTTACCCAAATTCTCTTTAGGTGGAGTTTTTCTATGAGACCTGAATAAAATGTAATTTGTTTAATCTAGATTCATTGAAAGTTTATTCACCGCAAACCAGTCATTTATTTTAGTAAGTTTCAAGTTCACAAGGCGCTCGAGCTCCATCCAAGATCCATGTTAGTAAAAGACATTAATATCATTCGCAAATAAAATGAAGTACAAAGTAGGCGAAGTTTTATGAACTAGAATAGAATTACTTCAAATGAGGATTTAATATACTGAGGAACAAAAGAAAGAGCTTGGACGGCGATGCAGAGTCGATCAATTCATTACCAATCTTGCGTTTAATAAGAATAGCGTAAGACACGCTTTAGGAACGAATTTTAGAGAAATATTTTTCATAACTTCAAACCATAGAAATGTAAAACAAAAACAAGAACTTGGGTGCGTTCTGTGAAATATTTTGTGGCCCCTAGCGAAGTGCCTGGTACTCGCTGGCTACGCCAGACTGGAGCGCCCTCTAGCGGTGTCTTATTTGCGGGCAACGCGAGACTCGAACGCCCCGTAGTGGTATCTTGTGCGTGACCCGAATGTTGGTTTATTTTTTCACTAACCCTGCCCTATTTCCATTTCTTCCCTTTACATCTCTCGACGTTTCAATTCTAAACACCACCCACCGTCACCGTCTGTTTCCCTGTCTGACCCTTTGCATCTTGACCTGAAAATGACGTTGATTTTAATTGTCCAGCGATTTTATTCCGTCTGAACGCCTGAGGATAAGCTGGTTCCCGCTACTTCGCTTTTGGCAAATGTAGAAGTCGATCTTGATGTTACGATTACGATCAAATGGACCAACCACGAATAGTAGGCCTACTATGTGGTTAAAGGGGAGCGACACACAGAGGCTCTTGCTAGAGAATACGGTAAGCCAAACACGAAGCCACGCTGTGCCCAGAGCTTTAAAGACTCTTAGATGTCAATCTGAACCGTTTCAAGTACAAAATTGAAACTCATTTACATGACATTAAAAGAAAATCTTACCTGATTACGGAAAGCGATTACGGAAAGTGATTGGCGAGCAGAAGGATATGAAAAATTTTAATTTAGGAATTTAAAATCAGTTAAGAGGCTATTCTGAAAAACGCAGAAGACAAGAGTCGCTTTCCTTTTCTTTTCGGAGAACATCGTGAGAGCAATCGTTCTTATTAACCAATCTTCATTATTTTAGGTGCTTTGAAGGGTTGGTGCATGAGAAATTGATGATGAAATCAGAGTAGCTTAGAATCGCTCTTAGACTTTAAATGCCTTCGCACCTTTAACTGTTTAAAATCTTTTTAGCCATTGGTTAACAATGTATGCTTATGTTAGAGCAGCCATAAGATACATTACACCAAAGGAGGCAGCTATATGTGCCTGTACTATTTCTAAACAAAGACAATTAAACTTGACGTCCTTGACAACAAGGAATCCTTTTGCGTCGCGTATCAACATGGCAAATCGTGTCTATCAAAACAATCCGCTATGGTTGGAGCTGCGCCGGTGTCACGAAATAGAGTATCCCCCATACATGAGTATCCTCCTTAGCGAAATGGAGTATTCGGTTTAATTTGCATTTTTGGCGGTTTCTAAGTGTATTTAATCGTACTGTTTGGATTTATTGTACACATAACAATTTAAAATTGCGTATTTTTAGTTTGTAAGTCGACCTGAAATCAATTTACTTCGTTTTGGTGATTTTGACTGGATTTTCGCCGAGGCTATCGCGATGCGTATACCGATGGGGATAGAATGGTTTATCCCTCCGGATACTCTAAACCGGTTTATTCCATCCGGGAGGGATAAATTCATACTTCCCCCGGATAGTCCTAGGATGGATACTCTATTTCGTGATACCGGCAGACAAGCGATGGAGAAGAGAGAAGGATATAACCCGATCAATTTATTGAAGGTATAATTATGCAGGGACGATTCCATACGGTCACTATAGAAATAGCTATACATTTGCATCTACAATCATGTATAATTGTATATTTAAGAGATTTGTGTTCTGGTCACGTGAGCTTCATTTCGAAGAGCATCGGTTATTTATCAATGATTTTAATAATTCTGATGCACCTGTCAACGTATCCTTCAACCGTCACAACAAGCTCAAATTAAGACAGATAGCAGAGGCGTGCAATTACGAATAATAATTAATGCATCTGTCAACGTATCCTTCAACCGTCACAACAAGCTCAAATTAAGACAGATAGCAGAGGCGTGCAATTCCGAATAATTAATTAGTCTGTCGAAGTTAATTAATCAACTAAGCTTAATTCAGTGCACTTTGGGGCACACCGACGCAGAACCTATTATAACCTATTAGAATCCCCGCATTTGTTCAGGATGTTCGAATTAAAGACTATACAAGCACAGGACTTTGGTCTGATTAACATCTGCTTTTTATTCTTATTATTTGCTTTGACTCAACGTGTCTCAGAGAGACTTGCAGTCGCGACTTTCTCCAGTTCGTGTCTACAGATGAACTTAACATCAGTCCTATATATGCACACATACACTCATACATGCATACAAACAAACATGCACACATACATATACATACATATACATACATACATACATGCATAAATACGTACTTATATGCATACATACATACATGCATACATACATTGCCTACATACATACATGCATGCAAATTTCCTTGCATGCATACATACATACATGCATGCGTACTAAAATGCATGCGTACATACATAAAGATATATACATACATGCAAATGTATGTACATATATGTATACATATATGAATGCGTGTATACATGCATGCAATACACTTCGCAAGTGATGCTCGCAGAAGTAGATAATCTCTATATTTACCAATAATAGTTAATTTCATTTAGTGTTTACTCCTTCATTGAGTGAAAACAAACCAACGCCCAATAGTCAACGATCTAGGGCTCTAGGCTATGAATTAGGAAGACAACGAGATAGTATAGTATATATATTTATCGAGAGAGAGACAGACAGACAGAGAAAAACTGAGCGAGCCTGAGAGAGAGAGAGAGAAAACGGATATAAGGCCATTTTCTTAAAGACTCAACATAGTTCTCTTGAGCACTGTAATGTAGTGTAAATGTAAGTCTCTTAATATCCAGCGCCAAATAAAATTAAGGGCGTCGTCGTTTGGTGGTCGAAGGCTTCAGAATTCGCCATCCAGTTAAGTTTGTTCCGTCAATTCTTTAATACCATTCAGGTTTGAACTTAAGACTTGAATCAACTGGGTTGCTGAACCGTCGTAGCCTGGCCATCAGTTTACAACATGACCTTTCCAAAGTATTATGACTTTAGATTGCGATTTCACTCAAAGAACCAACGATTGAAGCATTAAATATTATGATAATGGCGCTACAGAAGTCATTTGATTAAATTAGAGCAGAAAGGTCTGCATTAGTTGTTCCATTTGCTAGGCAGCTAATCTCGTGACGCGCAACCTGAGACAATGCCACCTGAATGACAAAGAACAGAAGTTTTGAGAAAATTCGACAACACAATGGTGTTACTCGATGACTCTATTATGCCTCACCCCACTGGTCAGTCATCAGCAATTGTTTATTTAATTACTGTTTCTAATAACCAGAACTTACTAGAATCCGCCTATTTTTGAACGATTGATTCACTCATTTGTTGCCAGTCGTTTGTGGAAGCGGATATTAGGAACCCAATATATACGGAGAAATGAAATATTATAGTCTGTGTTGGATGGGAATCAATTGGAAACAGTTTTCCAATCTTCCACAATGCTTCAAGAGATTTGTGAGAATTGGAAGGCAGGAGTTGTAGGAAGTACAGTAAAAAGGATATTCTCACACGGATATACAAACGAGCAAAAGAGGATGTAAAGAGAGTGCTCCATACTGATGGTTAAAAGGTTAGTCTGCCCTATTGTCCTGGTTTAAGGGGTTGGGCTGTGTTACTGGTAATATATTCTTAGTCAATAATTGCTCTGGCAGGCCCATGTCAGACTAAATTGAGCGTCATGACTTGACAAAGGTCATGTGATGTTAAACAAAAGCCACCTTTCACGCTGTTTATAATCCGATTGTCTTGTCTTATGGTTCTCTGCCTCTTAGGCAGGTTCAAATCACCGACGTCGCCACTCCACTAGTTGTTGGGCCTCTTCTTTCAGCTTCCTGTAACCGTTTGTCATCATCCAATCCAGCATCATCTGTCTTGGTCTTCCTATTGTCTTCCTCCCCTCCATTTTTCCTTCAATGACCGTTCTTAGTAGTGAGTCTCCTCTCAGCGTGTGCCCGATCCATTTCCTTTGCCTCTCTCTTATTGTGCGTATAAGGACTCTTTCTTCTCCAATAATTCCCATCACTTCTTCATTTGTTATATGTTCTGTCCAGCTGATTTTTTCCATTCTTCTCCATGTCCACATTTCGAAAGCTTCCAGTCTTCTTATATCCACTTTTCTCATTGCCCATGTCTCTGACCCATACAGCACCACACTCCATACTAGTGTCTTTATCATTCTTATCTTCAGATTCCTGTTTAGTTTTCCTCGCAGTAATTCTCTCCTGTGCCTCCTTTCCTATTGCTATCCTTCTTTTAATTTCTCTGTGGCATTTGGCATCTGTCGTGATCATACTCTCTAGGTAGCAGAATTCTTTGACTTGCTCTGGCTGTTTTCCTCCAATGTGTATTCTGACTACAGTTTCCTTTCCTTTACTTATCTTCAATACCTTTGTCTTTTTGGTGTTAATCTTCATCCCGTATTCGGTTGATGTTGTGTTTAGCCTATCCATCATTGCTTGTAGACCTTTCTGGTTTCTCGCCAACATTGCCTGATCATCTGCAAACCTTAATGTCTTTATCCATCTTCCACCAACCTTTATCCCTCCTCCATCTCCTCTACTGCTTCTCTGACAAGCTCTTCTATATAGATGTTAAATAGTAATGGTGATTACGGAACTAACAATGAGCGCGCATCTTATAGCCGGGTGGGGAAATTTCAAGATGCTTAAGAATTTGCTATAAATGAACGCAAACCTTCAGCTTGTCTAGTCAAGTGGCCGCTGACTTCATCTGGTTGTGAACAAGAAGTCAGCCTGATCCGAGTTATCGACACAAAATCGTTTTGCTCGACAGTAAAGGCGTAAGTATGATAGTAGATGGTTTCATTTGTATTTCTTTTACACCTCAAGAGGAAGAACCTTGATTTAATTCTTATGCCATAGTAAACACATAATAGGTGTTTCCTGTTGCAAAAAAATCGACCCAAGGTTCTACTATCCGAAATTTTTAGCTGTTCTTTTTGCAATTTTATTTGAATATTTCATTAATCATATTATTAAATCTCGTCACTAAAGATTGACATAGGCTACATGTGATTCTAAAATGAATTGCCTTGGCGAAATGATCTTTTAAATGTCGCCCTGATTACAACCTGGATTTTATGCGCTTTTACTGTCGATGCCTTGGCAGCCGGTGTTCGCGTGGCCTTATTCACGGGACACCGGCTTTAAAGCAGTTGCTAAATAAAAATAATGACACTGAATTTCGCCAGGTTTATCTCCTTCATTTGAATTTTAATAGCTCTTCTTTCAATTAGGGGGCATATACCATTTATGTAGGGTAAAAATGAACACACATATCGATGTCCATCATTCTTTGCCTTTCTAGACTTTATTACTGTTATCTTAAAATTCTTTGTTCGATTTTTAGTTTCATTCACGTTGGTTAATCTAAATCAGTAATCGATCAGTCAATCAGAATTTATATAGTGCCCCTTATATATCCTTACACATAGACGTTCCGGACCCAGGTTAAGCAGAAAAATTAGTCTTCAGAAGCTGGTGAAACGGAGAACACGCACCGTTTGGGAGGTGGTGAATTGCTAACCGAAGACCGTTGAAGGTTGTCGGACCAAGCATACAGAAGGAACGGCTCTGCATTGATGCAGAGCGGGCGAATGGGACCTCCAAGTCACCATGGACAGAGGAGCGCAGTGCGCGGCCACCTGTGCAAGAGGATAAAGGGCGGCAAAGCTCACGCCGGTAGCAGGGTGCTCAGTAAACGCTTTGCTATTCGCAAATTTATATGGCGCCAGGACTGTTTTTGTTCTTGAAGGACGATGCTTCTTCTTCTGTTGACGCTGACCTTGGCAGTGGTAAATGCTGGGAACATTTTTCGTGAAGTCCAGCAACAGGAGCTGGAGCCTCCCAACCACGATACAAATCCTTGGGCCAAGGCTGCAGTCGGTGTGCGGCCCTTTTTTGAAAAAAGGGTTTTTGGGGCCAAAAATTTAAAAAATTTTTAGTTAAAAAAAAACCGATTAGGTTTTTTTTTTTAAATTTTTTTCCCAAATTTTTAAAAGGTTTTGGGTTTTTTTAAAAATTTTTTAAAAGGGGCAAAAAAAAAAAAAAAGGGGGGGGGGGAAAACCAATTTGTTTTGGGACCTTTAAAAAAAAATTTTTTTCCCCCCTTTTTTTTTGGAAAAAACCCCCTTTTTTAAAACCAACCCCTTTTTTCCCAAACCCACCTTTTTTTGGAAATTTTTTTTTAAAAAAACCCTTTTTTTAAAAAAAAAAATTTTTTTTTTTAAAAAAATTTTAAAACCCCCCGGGCCCCAAAAAAAATTTTGAATTTAAAAAAGGGGGGGAAAAAATTTCCCCCCCTTTGGGGGGAAAAAAAAAAAAAAAAAAAAAAAAAAATACCCTTTTTTTGGGAAAAAAAAAAAAAAATTTTTTTTTGGGTTTTTTTTTAAAAAAACCCCCTCCCAAAAAGAAAAATTTTCCCTTTTTTTTAAAAAAGGGGAAAAAAAAAAAAAATAAAAAAAAATTTTTTTTGCGGTTTTTTTACCCGGGGCCCGGGGAAAAAGGGGGGGGAAAATTGTTAAAAAAATTTAAAAAAAAATTTTAAATTTTTTTTTCCCCTTTTTAAGGGAAAAGGGGGGTAAAAAAATTTAAGGGGGGGTTTAAAAAAATTTGGAATGGGGTTAGGGGGGGGGAATTTTTTTAAAAAAAAATTTTTAAAAAGGGGTTGGGGTTAAGGGAAAATTTTTTGGTTTTTTAAAAATTTTTTTTTTTTGGGGGGGGAAAAGGTTTAAAAAGGTTTTTTTTGGGGGGGGGGTTTTTTTGGGGAAATTTTTTTTTTAAAATTTTTGGGGGGTTCCCGGGGGAAATTTTTTTTTTGGGGGGGGGGGTTTTTTTTTTTTGGGGGTTTGGGGGCGGGGGGGGGGTTTTTAAAGGGGGGGGGGAATTTTGGGTTAGGGTTGGGGTTAGTGTTTGTGTTAGGGCCAGAGTCACTTTCAGTGTAGGGCCTGCCAGTTGAAGAGTGTGTTGGTTAGATTTTGCGTTCGAGCGCCATTCTTTGCGAGTCGGTGGTTACCAAACGTCTTTCCGGCAACCTGTCGAAATTCTCGTTGCAATGCCTTGTACTGCTATAATGCAACCACAGGCTCTTTCCTCTATCAGAGCGTATACCCTTTTATACCACATTATCGCCATCTGGAATTTTCTATTTAGATACCACTAAGATCATTGGCAAGACCTCTGAGAGATTCACATTACATTACATGATGTCTTCGCATAAATTTTGAAAATCTGATGAATGTGGATATGAGCTTTAACTTGACGCACATTCGATCGCCAACACGTGGATAGGCACTCGCTGCGATAAATCGTAATTTTTAACTCTAACGGTAAGGGTTCGTCCATTAATGAGGTGTCCTAACAGGGCAGGGATGGTCACTCTATAAATGATGACGTGGGCAGGAAATTTCATGCCCTCTGCGGACGTCCGTTCTTACATTTAGTACATTACACGCTGGGCTAACATCGGTTATCGCGGTCCAAATCATGTAAACCATTGTACTTTCTAATGTAAAATCGAATAAGGACCGCGATAAGCGATGATACCCATAAACAGAAATAATAATTTCTAAATTGCGACATTATTTGCCTATAAAATTCCGCCAATTTTAGGTTACGGTTATAATTTAACCTGTTGCTTCTTCGAATCCATTTTCTGCCCAATCTAACGACTATTCTAGGTTTTATTGCCATTTTACTACTTATCAGTGAGATGCGATTACTTCGAGAGTATAATTATGCATGTTGTTATAGGCTATTTTTATATTTTAGTATCATGCAGCGATGGTCGAATGTCGTTCGTTCCTGTTGCCAGTAGGTTTCACTAGAGAAGTGATATTTCCTTATTATTGGCTTTTGTGGCAGATTTTTTGCATGTGATGAGATTTACGAAGTTTTATTATAATCTATGGGTTTGCAGTCTAAAGTGTTGTGAATGTGCTATATTTTCTGCTCGTTAAACTGGAAGCCGGATTACAAAAACTATTTTCCATCTAGCGATTAATTTAGCCTATAGTAAAGGCAACATACAGTGTCTGTCTTTTATCCATTAGTTTATCGAAAGTACAAGAATGTCTCTGCCATCTAGAGATTACTTTTTGCTACTAAAATATAGGAGTTATTTTTCAGAGTAGGCCTAGGCCCCTAAGTAGAAAACTTCGGTTTAGTATCTAAGAGAAATAACGCCAAATGATAGTGAAATCGTTCATTAAACTGATACTTCTACCAAGTTTTACCTTAAGAAGATAATATCACCAGCAACTGTATCTTCAGCCGGTCGTCGGTCAACCGTTATCACAGACGCCCCCCGACCATAATAATAGTTTTGGCAAACATTGTGCAGTGGCTGTTTGAAGGGTTCTCTCGTAGACGCCCACATCGATGTTAGGCATAGGGCCTAGGCTACTAGTTGTGGCAAGATCTTCTGATAAAGTGCATCGAAATGTACGTGTTGGCTGCACGTCATATAGGACTATAGTATTATATCACCCGTTTATCATTTCAAGGCATCTACAATTATGCCTTAAACTCAAATAGAAACAAATTAAAGGTTATTCTAACATCTAAACCCATGACGAGTAGGCCTATACTTTGTCCTTCCATTTTAAGGCGAATGCTAATGCCGAAACTTTTTATTATTTATGGATGTTCCGTTCATCTGTTTCTTTCTCTTTCCTTGTAAGTTGTATAATATCAGATTCTGAAGAAGAATATTATGCGTCTCTGGATAGGAATTATCTGTCTGTATATGTAGCTATAATAATCAGCCTTTCAGGATTATCATCATCGTCAGGGGGCGTCTCTTCTGATGAACGTTGAACGGCAGAAGCTGCAAATCATTCGTCTCTGTGACTCTAAGACGGAACGCTGTGCATCCTTAGCGTTAGCACAATGATCACTGCTTTCCTTTTAGCAGGTATGCCACTCATATAATCTACATTTCTTGTCTTTATACAGAATAATTCAGGATAATTACTGTAGTTCGATCGAAGTTGGCCGACCTCAAAATTCCTTTATGTCGACAGTTCAGTCAATCAATATTCGTTTAATTAAATAAATCGAGGTGTCATGAACGCAACTGGTTACATGTAACACCAATTATAATTTCACGTTGAATTTCACAGCGAAGGGTTTTCTTGTTCTTTTCAAGTATGACGTTCTTTTTGATGATAGGACCTACACACTCTCACGTTATAATGCACCAGTAGATCTTTCTATCCAATCTCTACGTGGACAGCTACAATCAGTGCCACTTAACTGTTTGTTTGGGTTTTTGCTTCTCGTAAACAACCAATTATTAGCCACACAATAGACCATAAGCGATTGCACAAAATATTTCCATTAGTTGCGCTGAACAATACAAATGCCAGGCTTTTAATAGTCTGTGTTGACATTTGATAATTTAACAGCTTCAGCTCCAACTAAAAACAGAATAGCTTTAAACTCTTTTCTTTCTTTCTTCCTTTCTTGCTTTATTAAATTTTTGCAGCGCCATTTTTTCTCGACTTTATCTTCAATCGAAAGCACTTCACTGTATACCACTGACACACAGATCATGCCATGGAGGAGTCTTGAACTTACCTCGAAAAGCAAGGCTCACCCTACGTATTTCGTTCAGAAAGGCACGTCAAAGCCCGTTATGCATTCTACAACTGTTGTTAATTAGCACTCATTGTTGCTTGGATAATTAATTGACGCACATCGCATCCCTGAAGATGAAAGCTGGCAGTTACAGTTTGCATATTATTATTATACAGGAGTCTTATTGACAGCAGCTGCTGTGGACACTTATTCTGCCAATGAGGTCATTCAAGGTAATCAGCCACTCTATCAGTTACAGCATTTCAATCTAATTAAATTAACGTATGCATCTATAGCAGATTCACAGACAAAGTTTCAGTTCACAGTGCATGACAAATGAAGGTTCGGCCAATATTCATACATGGCGATTATATAATGACAACATTTTCTTACACGCTTTGTAACTAACAGCATGCACATAGCATTGTTCATTGAGAAATGAGTGAGAATAGCCTAGTTCGTTCTAACTCAAACATTAAAAGTTCGTCAAAATTAATGACAAATTGTTACCACTGTGCTTATAAACTAAACTATAATTTATGTAGTCTTGACTACTTAGCCATTTCTGTATTTTATTCAAATCACATTTGATAGGCTTCGAATTTATAAGTTTAAAAGGCACATTATAGGCCTATGTGTATAAGAAAATAAAAACTAAATAATGAGAATTGCTTCATTGTTTAGAAACATGTTTTATTCAAAGTATTGAATTGTGATCCATCAATTTCATTATGGCATTGAAGGAGACGTGACAACCGTCTACACTCCGAATGTCTACGCTTATAAATACTTCGATCTGCAAGTTGTACAGAGAGACTTCGTCGTCTTCAGCGTCCGCGCATGCAGCGACATACATGTAGCCTTAATGCAGCTGTGGGTAAGCAAGACATACATGTAGCCTTAATGCAGCTGTGGGTAAGCAAGACAGACATGTAGCCTTAATGCAGCTGTGGGTAAGCAAGACATACATGTAGCCTTAATGCAGCTGTGGGTAAGCAAGACATACATGTAGCCTTAATGCAGCTGTGGGTAAGCAAGACATACATGTAGCCTTAATGCAGCTGTGGGTAAGCAAGCATTCCTTAACTGTTGCAACTACACTGGCTCCATTTCCTTCATCGAGCTCAGCCACTCTATACGACATAACCCAATTCACAAAACGTGTACAGCATTGCACTAATTGTCTGAGTGATAGTTTAAACAGGTTTACAAAAAATGTTCGCCAAACATTGGCTGAAAATGGTTTGTAAACTGTGTCCTGAAAAAAGGGACCCCTTTTGGTAATATGAAAATAAAATAGTAAATGTTCATCGATTTTTAAAATTCCAAGACCATTTTAATCCTGACATAATTTGCTAAATACTGGTTAAAGTATAAAAGTTTTTGTTATTTAATAATGACGTCATAATGACGTCATTTTCATCCAAATTCAAGTCAAGGACGGCACAAAAATCATCTAAAATTTTCAATATTATTTTAAACTGTCATTTATCAATTATAAATTTTAATTTAATTTAATTTTTATATTTGAATAATATTAGACTACAAGGTGTGCTCAAAGTGTCCGCCTTCGGCCTCAACACAAGCTTCAGGACGAGCGCGCCATTGGCCAATAGTAGCATCGATAACCAGCTGATCAAATTCATCCCAGGCATTATAACAATACGCGCACGGAGTTCTTCAATGTCTCTGATCTTTGTCCTGTAAACCTTCTCTTGCATTAGTCCTCAAATCTTGTAATCAACGGGATTTAAGTCCGGGCTGTTTGGCGGCCAAAGATTAAAAGGTATGAACAGGGGTGGACTGGGGAGTTCAAGCGGCCCGGGAAAAAAACAAAAAGCGGCCCTAACTTCATGACTTTTATTTTCTTTGTGCATTTTTTCATGCATACCCGAGGGCCAGTGACCTCCAAAGTTTCATGTTCCTCTATTCTTTGATGCACATGTTTCCAGGAATTCATTCCCGTTGTGAATGAGTTCATATCGTCAGTCTTGCCATATGCTAAGCATACTGTGCAAAACAATGCTTTAGATTCTTTACAGTATGACACCCAATTCCTATTGATACCATTGCTTCTGAAAAATACCCGATACGCATTTGTAAATGGTAGATCAGTTTCACTCACACTAGGTTGTATTGGGTGAAATTTAAAAAACGATTGTAAAGTATTCTGTCGAGGACGTTTGAAATAGTAACTGGTGTTTTTATCATCGATAACTGAAGTTTCTGTCACTTCTTCTGAACTATCATTCTCGGCATTTAGATCTGCCACTGCCAGCGTTGTGTTGTCAGTTAACTCCGACGGCTCCGTAACATTTTCTAAATGTAAGGTGGGAATAAAGTTTGTTGGCACGACTGATTGGACCGAATGCTGATTGTTTTCATCGTTTCGATTTGTGTCGGGTTGTTTACTTGCAGAAGGTGTTTGTTGAGAGCTGGTGTCTTCAGTTTGAATTGGAGTGGCTTTAAATAAATCGACTAGATTTCGGCATTTAGCTCCATCTTTACCAAGAATCTTTAGTTTCTTATCTCTTACTTTCTCCGCACCACCTTTACATTTACGTTTCGGATTTATATCACTCATAACCGTAACATATCTTATTTAATTAATATTACTTATTACTAACTAACAAATTTAAAAGAAATTTTATCAAAACAAACTCAGTGGAAGACGCCGGAAGTAGAATGGAAGATGTAAATTCTTATCTAACATGGCGGCCGCTGGCTGTACGGAGCACTGTAGGTAAGTAAGTATGCATTGCTCTTTTTCAGTTAATTTACAAACCGGTTAACCGAAACTAAAAACCGGTTAACCGATGCCGCAATTTTTTGTAAAAAACTCTTGCATTAGTCCTAAAATCTTTAAATTAATCAACGGGATTTAAGTCCGGGCTGTTTGGCGGCCAAAGATTAAAAGGTATGAAATCCGGAGTTTCCTTTCTTCAATATTTTCATGTTTACGTGCCATTCTCGGTCTAGGCTACCGCTACCCGCGCGACGCTGAGACGATCCGGTTAAATCAATTTTTCTTAGAAGCTTCTTTAGACCACCTAATATCCAACCCTTGTCCGAAAATTTTCTAATGAACTTTTTTGCTCCGTAATGTTTGTTTTTCCGTAAAAATTTTATAACAATTTTGTCTTCGTGGCTGAACGCCATTTTCTAACCGTGTTATTTTTACAATTTGCTATTTCAAGACGTCATTATGACGTAATTTTTTTAAACTGGGCCGTTCATAAATTACAAATTAGTTGATAATTATGTCAGGATTAAAATGGTCTTGGAATTTCAAAAATCGATGAACATTTACTACTTTTTTTTCGTATTACCATAAGGGGTCCCTTTTTTTCAGGACACAGTGTATATAATAATTTTATTAGGGCTGTTAACAATTAAAACTTTTAATAGTTAACTTTTGCGGAATTAACGATTAATCGTTAACTTCCGCAGCCCTAGATTAAATGTATTCCCAAAAAGTAATTACAAAATACAAAACTAACAGTATTCATTGTTTATCTTTTAATTATTATTAATAATAATGTATTGCTAGTTAGTAGTTAATTTCGTAGTTATTTGTTCATATTAGTAGTCTTGCTTAAGTTTTTCAGTTCAAATGTCTTCCTTTAACCACAAGGCCTATAATAACGGAGCATCTTATTGAATATAACAAGCGGTCTTCGATTAATCGTTAAAAAGAAATTTAATCGTTAAAATTAATAAACGATTAATCGATTACTTAATCGTTAACGTCCGCAGCCATAAAATTCTACGTCCTACTACTTCTCCTTCTTTCGTCAGAGCTAACAGCCTTTGTCTTTCACTACTATTATCGTCTGTCTTCTTCTTCGTGCAGCTGTCTGCAGCTGTCGACTTAAGTTCCCGCTGTCGCTGAATAATTCCTCAATGTCACTGATGTTCCTCCGTTTGGTCGAATCTGCTGATGTCCATTGATGTAACCGAACATACAAGTTATGGCCCTCCGTGCTTCCTTACTTACTATTCAAGGGCCTGTCTCCAGGCCCTTCGCCCATTGGCTGCAGTAGCTAGCTGTCAAGGATGTCAGGCTGCTAACGGCAGCCATGTCTGTCAGCTTGTCTGTCTTAGCGGTAAAGTCGGCTCTCTAGCGTCAGTCATGTTGGCAGTCTGGTCTGTCCGTTGGCTGTCAGGTCTGTTGGCAGAAGTGGTCTGTCAAGCGGTCGTCACTGTTGGCAGCCTTGCCTGTCTATTGGTAGCGAAGTTGACTGTCAAGCGGTTTGTCTAGCTCCATTATGCGGTTCCGTAGGCGCAGCGTATTCAGGGCGTGGTGGATTCGACCTGGCAGCGACTGCATGCTACAGGCGCCCGCACTGTAGTACAGCCTTAATAGTCGTCGAGTCCATTTTCTCTACACTCTACAGTATGTAATGTAGTGTAAATCTTCGAAAATTTCTCATCGCCCACAAAAGCCACGTCAGGGAGACCAGCTTATTCACCGGCGCTATATCAAATAAAGTCCGCAATAGCCAAACTCCTCTGTTCGTTTCGGTGCCAGGTCAAAATCTGGGGAGGTCAAGCCGAGGATGGGCCCAAAAGAACGTGGCTGTCTATGTCGGCAGCTGCACGTGTAGGCCCTGCAACTGACGTCGGTCGGATACGCACAGACACTCGTACAATATATAATTATATATGTACAGGTAGTAGTGGCCACGGTGGCCGAGAGGAGGAGAACGAATCAAAATCTACAATTGGTCTCTAACGCTTGAGCTCGCTTCTATATTGCAGGGTATGTCAAGAAAGCTAATTTACGAAACGTTTGATTGAACTTCAAATAAACTGTGGGCTGATGTTGAATCTAAAGCCATTCGCCTATTAGTTACCCTTTAATTCTGTGTGATGTGTTTTCTGGCTGGTGTTGTAAGAATATGTAACTTTCAACAGTGTAATATATAGAAGCAGAGTTCCTGTCGTCTAGCAAAGAACACCAGAGTGCACTGTCTCATGACCTCTGACGCTGGACAAGAGTTCCGTTCCAGTCCAGTTCGAAGGGTTGCTTTGTTGCTTTCCAGGCGGACACAAGTGCCAATATAACCGAAAATGTCATAGGAGGATGGTCGAATACGATGTCAGTCTATCGGAACGGAGTACCTGAGGACCAACGACACTACTTAGATGTCGATACACCAAACATTGCCCACTGCACAGAGTTCCGGACATTCTGGATTTCATGGGGGTATGCATAGACAAGTACTTTCATCAGCGAACCTACTTCTGTTCATCTCCACATCACTTAAATATAGGTCGTTTAAAACGACTTACATGATCGAATCGTTTCAGGTGTTGTATTGTATGCTATCACGTTGTTTAAATTGCGCTCAAAGAGACATCAAACCAGTTTCTAGGATTCAATGTAACCGATTTCACTCATCAGGTTACTTTAAACGTCGACACTACATAATAATATTATTTATTTGAATTAACGTTAGGCCTATAGTTGGTGTTACTATACATCAGTTTTCTTCACTAATGTGATGCTTAAGTTTCGTCGGATTTCCATCAATCGCGCGATATATATATCAGCCAGAGTTGAACTTACTCGCTTTGTTGAGTTACTGTCGAGAGTAACCAAATACTGATGTCCTTTAGATCTGATCGACTTCGAACTGGTACTGGTCCGATACCCGGTGAGCAGACATTCATGGAACTTCAGAGAACAGCCGACATATCTCACCCTATACTGTTCGTAGCCTTCAGCACTGGATTCGGAGTAACTGGCGTCTGGAAGGTGCCAGAAAACCAAGGTCTTCATACATCATCTTTTCAATCAATCAATCAATCAATCAATCATCATAAAATTTATATAGCGCCTCTTCAAGGGCTCTAATCAGAGGCGCTCCCAAGCCAGGCCTGATCATACAGAAAAGTCTTCAATTGGGCGTAGAAGGAAGCCGAGTGAATGCGAGGAGATAACCGAAGGAAAGATGGCAAGACATTCCACGCTGTTGGACCAACCACAGAGAATGCTCGGCGCTGCATAGTAGCAGTGCGGGCATGTGGAACCAAGAAGTCACCCCGAGAAGAGGAACGGAGGGCTGAGCGACCTTTACGAGAAGAAGAGAGAGTGAAGATGGTGCATAGGTAGCGAGGAGCTGAACCCAAGACGCTTTGCCAGACGAGAGAGCAGAGCCGATATAGGATACGCTGTCGGAGGGGAAGCCAGTGTAGAGTATGATGCATGTAGGAGGATACGCTACCATAGCGAGGAATGGAACCAACAAGGCGCGCCGCAGACCGAAAGACCCTCTCAAGGGAGGACAAGCGGACTTGAGGAACACCAGTGTAAAGAGAAGAGCAATAGTCTAGACGAGAGCAGACGAAGGCATGGATAAGAGTAGAAGCAGCAGAGGTTGTTACCTCATTTCATATTCCAACGCTTACATTGATCGAGTCGTACTTTAAGGTGTCTAATCGCTGAACCGTAAAATGTGAATAATTCTCGATTCCCAGATTAGCCGGGAAAAAGACAACAAAGACCATGCTCATAGGCGCCGACTCCTTGGCAGTGGCACCCAGAGACAGAACCAAAATAATGATCATGATTACTTAGTCTGACTCGATTATACAGTAGCGGCATTTTTTTGTTCAACGAGAACTTGGATTCCGATAGCTGCAGTTGATCAGGTGTTGTTATTAAATCAGTCAAGAACTGACAATTGGCAACGCTAATTAAAACTGGGACGGCCAGTAACACGAGGTCCACGTAAAATAACTACAATGTCATCATGAAGGGTCTATAATACTAATGAGCTTAATATTAACGACATGTGAATTAATTACGTCTCGTTGCTTAAATTCAACCACACACAAGTAGTTTATGACCTTCCTGTTCGTATTAGCATATATAACATTATTACTTTGTGGTAGCCAGAATTCGTCATTGAAATGTTCGCTTACTTCCTTATTCATACAAAACTTGTCTTCTAGGTTACTACATGGATATTTTTACTCCGGACGACTTTCGATACCAGTATGTCTGGAAGTCAACTCAGTTCAAGAACAACCAGTTTCGTTTCTACGTCCAGGCCTGCCATGACGTCCACATCAATCTGTCTCCCAACGAGGGTGCAGTCTACTATGAAGCGGTCCTTGGTGGCTGGAACAACACCATGTCAGTCATCCGCATGGCAAATGTACACATGCAAGAGTACCTGGAAAGTGGAATCGTACAGTGCAACGATTGGCGAGAGTTCTGGATCACTTGGACAGAGGCAACGATCCGAGTTGGAAAAGGATCAGAACTTTTCCAAAGCACTTTCCTGGAGTGGAACGACCCTAACTTCGCTGGAGTCAATCACCTCAGTTTCAGCTGCGGATATGGAAGCACCGGAAACTGGGTCTTCAACGAGGACCTCGGTCTCTTCTATTCTCAGAGTCCTTTAATTCTATATGTATAATTTTTACAGCGCCCTTCAGGCTACTTCATTAGAATCGGTCTTAACCCAACCGATGGGAAACGGAGCTCTACATTTCTTATCAGAGCTCTGTG
>JACEVL010000047.1:210000-287500 GCA_020284085.1 Aporrectodea caliginosa | reverse complement strand
GCGTCAAATGGGGGCTGGTACAACCGTCGGCACCTTGACGTTTCTTACGTGGGCGGATGACACATCGAACCTCGTCTCCACTGTCGCATTCTCTAACGCACATCAGGCGGGATCTCATTACCTTCTCCGTCGAAATGCCGGTAAGAAGGTGTCATCGAAAGAGGCGGCATCAGCTTTTACAGCCTTCTTGCTTTATAGTGTTAGCTGAGACTTGTAAACTTATTAGATGATGTTAGTAATGCATACTTCTTATTAGAGTTGTCTCGAACAGCAGGAATTCTGTAGTTTTATGACTAATTATAATAACGTAACATTTACATAGCGCATCTGCAAGAAAAATTGAAATGAGTTAAATGCGAATTATGTGCGAATGTTTGAAATTCTTTAGGAGATTCGTTAATGGTGCTCACTCCAACGCTCTACACGTACCATTCCATGTGGCAGAGTGTCATTCAGGATGTCATGTTCACCTTTCGTGTTCGTGCTTGTCAGGATATCTATGTGGCGATGTCAGGTCTTCTTGGAGTGGCTGACAAGGAAACTTACGAACTGATCATCGGCAGCTGTTACGTGTCATTCATCAGAGACGCGGTCAGTCTACTGCAGTCCACACTCCACACTCCACACACACTCGATCGATTCCATGCAAAGGATTCATGTAGCGCTTAAACCAAATAATAATTCATATATTATAAGCTCTATAATAATGACCATAATACATACACACATACATACATGATGCATACGAACCGAAACTCAGTTGTTCGTTACAGATGATTGTCTCGTTGCAAAGGAACACAATGCAGAAGAGATGACTGCTGAAAAATTAAATGTTTTGGGAGGAGGTAAATAAGCCAGGGAGGATTGTATGATCCTTTTCCATGACGTATGGTGTTGGAAAATGATCGATTTACAAATGGCACGGAAAATACAATGACTCTTGCCAATAATCTCCAAATTATTCCTTTCTCATCTGACTTCATTCTTAAGAATTTAACTTTCATGAGCAAACACTTGCTTTGCCAACAGTTTCCCTCACTTTTATAACGATTCTCTTTGTAGTCGGATGTGAGCAATCCAATCGTAGAGGCTTCGACACCAGACATTCTGAGCTGCTCTCTGTATCGAAGCTTCTGGATCAGTTGGCTGGGAGGATTCATACGCGTTGGAAAAGGATCGATTTACGGTCGCAGTGCCTTCCTTCAGCTGCCAAATGCTAAACCACATCCAATAAACGCCATCAGTGTTTCTACGAGCCTCGCAGAAGGATCCTGGGAGTTCGAGACAGACACAGGTTAGAGACGCCGCTGCTGCTGCTGCTGCTGCCGCTGCTGCTGCTGCTGCTTCATAAATAATTGTGTAAGAAATCTGTGTGAAGATAAGTTATGAGTTTTCATTGGATCTTTACTGTTAGAGATCAAAGTTTTCGTATTCGTTCGTCTATTCGTCCTGAGCTGTTCTTGTTGACTTGGCGACGATTTTGTTGCTGATATTATCCGATCATCAGCAGCCATTTCTGGCTCACCTGTCATTCAACAACCCTCGACCAATTGTTGCTGATCAATTGCAAACTTGATCTCAGCCATCTGTCTATCTTTTGTCGCCAAATCGTTTTCTGACCAAACTCCTTCTGACATTTGCTTCGTCCTTTATCTGCTTCTCTTGTCTTTTAAAGTTGTATATGCTCGTTTAATGATGGCGTTCTTCTGTTGCTATATTATAGATTCACAAAACGCTACTACAATATAAAGCAAAGGAACATCTTAACAGCGCCCTCTAAGCAGTGGCGTAACAGCCATATAACGAGGGTGGACATAGTCCAGGGGCCCCGAGGTCCAAAGGGCCCCCAAGCTTTTAAAACTAAAAAATTTAATGCACTGTTTATCCGTTTTTCTGTGACAATAATTATTAGGGAAAAAGTCACATTATGTCAATAATGCTTTTCAGTTACATGATGTAAAAAAGCACTTCTAGCGAATTTCATAATTTTAATATTGACGACTTAACACAACAAGAGTTTTAAGTGTTTTAAAAGACGTTTAGATTGTTTTAAAACCATCGAAATTTAACTTTGAACATAGGCCTACCTAATTTTATCCATATTAGCCCAATTTTTCTAGCTTCCTGTTAAAAGCTGTGATTGCGCCCACTGAGACAGTAGCCTATTATCCAAACCATTCCACAAGTCTACAGCCCTTGACGAAATTCTGTTCTAATGATCCGTTCAGCTTCTTAAATGCCTTTCGAATGTATTAATAAGCTGCAAGTGGCGCTATTTATGTACAAAATTCATTCGCGCCAAATACTATCAAACTTTGATCACTGGTTCTGTAAAAATTCTGAGGTACACGACCACTATACACGATCATCAAGCAATTACCACCAAAGAAGTGTGAACACCAATATTAGGCAGCATAGTATCGGCACATACGGACCGCTGATTTGGAACTCCCTGCCCAAAGAACTTACTTGTCTACCTACTGTCTATCAGTTCAAAAATAAATTAAAAATTTACCTTTTGACTGCAACTGCTTAAGATTTACTACACTGATTGTGCATGCATTACTCTGTTTTTATCCATCTAGTTTAACTTGCGGGAATCTTGCAATCTTGATTGCTTGAATGTTTGCTTGATTGAGCCACAGGCTAAATAGTCAAATCTTGCGACGACTAGTTCGATCACTTACAATCATTCAATCGTCGTGAAACTTGGCATATAGACTCGCCCTCGCACACACTTCATTCTATCAAAATTTCACCTCCCCAAAAAGGCTAGCTTATAGAATCGGGGACTCAACTTTTCGAATCGGGGAATCCCCTTTTCCGATACGCACCGTTGTGATTGGCCAGCGTTGTGATTGGCTGCAACAATAATGGGCGCGCTGCCTCGTTCAGCGTGCTATGTTGTAAAATGAACGCGGACTATTTTCAGAGTACACGTTATAGGATACTAGATGGATATAGTAAAAAACTTTGTTTTTACGGGCTGTATTTTATTATATTACGAGTTAACTTTGCATTTGTTGTTTGAAGATTGTTTTACTTCCTGTAAGAATAACTATGGACACCATAACAAGGATTGTTTGAAGACGTACTGTTGTAAATGATGAATAAACAAAATACTGTTATATTAATGATTGATGAAACTAGGGTGACCCTGCTAGCGGAACCTTATGTTCCTTTGGGTCTACCTATTGACGCCACTGCACTTGAATGTCTTGATTGTGTTTGTATGTGATCGTATTATGGTGATCAATAAAGAATTGATTGATTGATTGATTGATTGAAAGGGACTTGATGGACACATTTGCGAACAGAAAGCTAGAATACCCAAATTCGTGAGGAACTACAGACTAGACATGTTCACTAGCCTACATTACTGTGTAGGCGCTGGTGGCTTTTTCAGCTTACTGCGCACTGTTTTGATAACTGATGTAATATATTCGTTTGTAATGACATCAGGGTCCGATTTGCCGGGGGGTCGGGGGTTGGACCCCCTTACTTCTTCTTATTGACCCCCTTGCTTCTGGCCTCTGACCGACCCCCGGGGGGTCGGCTTGACCCCTCACATTCAGTACCCACAGTCCTACACCAAACGACTCCATTATGACCAATTGCCCTGACTAGAGAATGACATGGGGAGACAATCTCGTCCCCATCCCCGCCCCGCAGCAAGTAAGTCTTCCCCATCCCTGCCCCATCCCCGCAGGTAAGTTTTCCCCATCCCGCCCCATCCCCCCGCAGGTTTTCTCCCCATCCCCACCCCATCCCGCAGGACGACATCGCATTCCCCGCAAAAGTTTACACTAATTAAAATTTAAAAATAACATATTTTAGCTTACAAAGCTATTTGTATTGCTGACTGCATTAGTCTGTAATTATCTTATCGACAGTTTGTATTACCCAAGTCTTGACCATTTCTGTCTAGAGGGCTTCAGGAAATAAGAAAATCTCCTTATCAGTTCTCATGTTCTTAACATCACCGTGGTTTCTTGCCGGCTCAATCCCCATTACCGCGGTATTACCGCGAGAGTAAACCCCATTACCGCGGTATTACCGCAATTGTTGTCCCCATTACCGCGGCATTACCGCAATTGTTGTCCCCATTACCGCGGAATTTACCGCGGTTTCCCCGCGGGGAAATTCCCCATGTCACTCTCTAGTCCTGACCCAGTTTCTACCTCCCTCTCTTCTACTTTCTCTGAAAGCCCATGCACCGATATATATATATATATATACGTATATATATATATATATAATGGTCAACTTTGTCTTTAGTACGCTACTAATGTTTCTTCTCTCCACTCGACCAACCACTCTCCTCCTTTTCCTCTGTCTCTCTGTCGTGCAGTTTGATATATGTGTGTCACATCAAAGCATCATCTGCTTTTGGATTCGGGGCCTATGCAAGAAGAAAGTTATCTTTCAACAGGAGTTCTATACCGGTTACAGTTTTCAGGCCCAGTGGATCAGGTTTCCATGAGGTATGCTTCAGGCGAGGACCCCGAGTATGACAGCCGGTGTCCACGCTTCAAGCCTCCCACGGCTGTATGCAGACGCCCTGCTGACCTTTCCCCTTTCCCTAGGCCAGGACAGTGGCGCTGAGACCGTTGAGTCATAAGTCGTGGAATATCAGCCTGTACGTTGTCTATTCGAAATTCCAGTTTTATGCGTAGGCCGATTTGTTGTTTATAAAACTGTCTGCGCATCGCTTGCCTTAATCGAAAATTAAGCGACAGCAGTTTCATTAGCCAGAGTGAAGTAGACTAGAGCTTCTTTTAATTTTGCTGAAGTTCTAAAAGACTTTGCAGATATATCAAGGATAGAAAAGTTTTGAGTCTGGTAAGAGCCACATAAGACTATTCATATCATCGAATAATGTTCAATATATATGGTCTAGCGTTTGACTAAGTATGTGTTTTGCTAAAATTCGAAATTTCTATTGGGAGCGCTTGCCGTTATTCGCCACCGGCGCCAAAATACCTAGCCACGCCACTGATCATTGATCAAATGGCTTGCATTGGAACTGTCTCAGACAAGTGATAATGACTCGCTAATCCAATGCTTCCCAACCTGAGTTTCGCGGCACCAAAGGGCCCCGTGAACCTGATCAAGGTTGGATGTCAGAAAGGTAGAACCGTAATATTTGTGCAGCTTTTTATGTGAAAAAGTTTTAAAATTTATCACTACTAACATAGGCCCATAATTATTTTTAATACAAGAAAATTTTCTTATCAGTAAAATAAAGAACTAACTTGAAGAAAAATAGTTGAAATTAAGGTCAAAGGTGCCGCTATCTGCCGTTAGTAAAGGTGCATGCATGCTCTGAAAAAGGTTGCCCAAATTAATCTATCAGTAGGCCTAGGGGCCTAGGCTACTTTATAAAATATATCTCACTATCTGTTACGTTGGCCACTGCAGTACGGCGCCCTATTACAGTATATGGCGCCCCGTTCGGGCCATCTGGTAATTGTACTGCAGAAAGAACTTTGAGCAGAATTAGCAGATTGAAAAATTGAAAATAATTAAAAAATTACTTGCGATCAAACATCACAAATGAACGCCAATTTCAAACAGTATTTTATGGGATATAGGCCTAGTATATACTACTAGGCTAGTATATATATATATATATATATATATATATATATATATATATATATATATATATATATATATATATATATATATATATATATGCTATCATTTAAAGTTAATTACAATTTTGACCCTGGAACGTGGCGCCCCTCAAAAACAACCCTTGCCTTCACATAAGCAATCCTGGATCCGCCACTGTTCCCGACCCCCCTGCTTCTTTTTTGACAAATCGGACCCTGAATGACATTTAACATCAGAGAGCGCCTCATGGCTGTCAAAGGCTTTGTTTTTTGTTTTTTGTTTTTTTTAACCCAAAAAACCAATAAAAGTCAAATTTCGGTTTTTTGGTTTTAACAAATTTGAAATTAGAAATGAGAAAATTTGCGTCTCATCAACTCTCTTGGCAATTGTTGTATGGTCGTTGTTAATCTCGTTTTATGATATTCTACGGTTCTACTGGTCTAGTTAATTTCATTTATATGCATCTGATTATTTGAACGGCATTAAGCCAATTTTATGAGTTTTATGATCCCAAATAGGAAACCTTAAAAACAAAAACAAGAAAAAAACAAAACAAAAATAAATAAAAAAAACAACTTTTCATTTTGAAATAACTTGGGTTTTTGCACCACTGCTCTGAGTATATATATCATGAAATGGCGCTATAATTATAAATGTTCAATTATTTACGTATATACATGTAGATACATAATGGGCAAGGGCCCCCAAGCTTAGAATGTCCAAGGGCCCCCGGCTAGGTCGTTACGCCACTGCCTCTAAGAAGGCCAACACTCGAAGTCGATTCACGCCTACCTTTCTGCAATTAGTACTGAAAAACGACCACTGGCCTAACCTTAACCCAAATGATATTATGTTGAATAAAGATTACATTGTACTAGATTAAACTGTGACACAATAAGATTAGATTAACATATGACACAGTGCAATCTGTTAGTCAATTGCATTCTTTTGCAGTTTGAGTCTTGAAATACCAATCGTTGTGAAACTCTCCTAAGTGCACGTTAACAGTAATCTCTGTACACATGATGACATCATGCATATTATTATTATATATAATTATATATAATTATATATTGCGTATTATAATAATATTATGCGTAATTTGATTCAATTGACCTCCTGCTGCTGCTGCTGCTGATGATGATGTGCAGTGTATTTGCTCTTCAGGCGACCAAGTGACGATTGTGACTCCTAACAACAATGGAAACATGAAGTGGCTGCACTTACATTCTTCGGTTCGTTGGTTCCACTTCCAAGTCCAGGGCAGCGGAGCGCGTCTTGTGCTGAGCGCAGACTACAGAGACTCAACGAACGCCTACCACATTGCCATCGGCTCCAAACGCAACACGGAATACGCCATCTACAGAGGCAGTGTGCTCGTTATGACTTCCAGCGAGTCCAGCATACTGAGCGTGGATGACTTCAAGGAGTTTTGGCTGAGCTGGGACGGAGGTCTGATCCAGCTGGGTAGAACCAAGTACCGGGCCGTTGTCCCTGCTCTTGTCTCCTACCAGGATTCACAGCCGATGGCGGTGAAGGCGGTGGCCGTTCACGGTGGAAGCCAGTCATACGGAGATTGGAAGTTCTCCACTAACATTGGTAAGACTACTCCACATAAATTTACAGACGTTTCATGTGACATATATCAGGAAATGGCGCTACATGAGTTCGGGAGGACGTTTAATGGATGGGGCACCGAGAATATCGGTAGCCTATACGCTTCTATAATTTGAGTAGCATAATGATCATGTCGGGAATCATGAACAGGGCCGTAGCAGGGCCGTAGCAAGCTATAATCGCGCCCTGTGCCAAGCGTAAATCTAGCGCCCCACCCCTCAAAGATCAACTTAACCAATAACGACCAAATTTGTTATCTCGAATATAATAGAAGGCTTTGTCTTTTAAAGAAAATAGAAATGAAGTTTATGTGCTTCTATTAACCCTCGGGCTACCAAGGGGGGTGGTTGCCACCCCCTCCTAGGTTTTTTTCATCTCAAACTTTTTCTGTATGGAATAAAAATTTGACCTTTTAAGTAGCTGTAGGGGGTTCATTTACACACGTTTAGAGGTAAAATGTGAGATGATATCTCACACCGTTCAAAAAGTTATACCCAATATACCAGAGGCACAGAGGGGGTGGATACCATCCCCCTAGATTTTTGACTATATCTTATCCGTCATTTAATATTAAGAGACACTAATTTTACCATTCTATAGAGGGAATGTGGGGCTACATTTCTATGGTCACTGAGTTGACCTGAGACAACCGGAAGTGCTCAAAATAAATAATACTACGCGTAATATGCGTGAAAAATGGCTGAATGGAAGCACTCCCCCTTAGTTTTTTGTCTGTAGCATGTTCATGTGTCTTCCTGGAAGAGAAACAAAGATACCATTCTTTAGAGGGAATGTAGGACTTCATTTGCATACCTACATCTTTGTCTTTTGAAGAAATACCGGAAGTGATCAAAATAAATAATAATACGCGTAATCTGTGTGAAAATGGCTGAATACAGCATTACAACGTAAACCGATATATATGTGTGGATATATATGTATGGATGTACATTTATACTATATAAACATGTGTAGGGATGATTTTGTGTATCTTTTATACATAGATTAGTTTCAAAACACACATAATCTTATATTTGTTTATCCAAAAAGTACAAAATGTACGCAATAATATAAAATATTGCTAATTAATGGGTTCCATTGTTAAAAGTGATGTAATTTCGAGTTGCATTCACATAATGTACAACTAAATATACCATTCTGTGCAGAAATGAATGCTCAATCCATTGCTATATTACAAGTTATGATATGTGAAACCAAACACGAAATCCAGGGGGTGGTAACCACCCCTTGGTAGCCAGTGTTACAAAAAGCTTGGTAGCCCTAGGGTTAACATTTCATTTTAGTCACTTCACATTTATTTCGCTGTTGAAGGGACTTTGAGGACAGGGAGGTTCGGGAAAGTTCCGTGAGGAAAGGATTCGACTTCCCCTGGGTTTGATTTCCCACCTTAGGCCATGGGTGTCCCATGGTGTAATCAACACGGGGTTTATGAAGCAGCATTGCGCTCCTACGGGGCCCGCCTATACCGTGACTTGTATAGCGCCACCAGCCGATATATGCCTTTCAGCTCTTCAGATACTAGGCCGAGCTTAAAGCCTACGACCGGCTTTGGTGGAACAGAAAAGTGTCCGCTTTGATTGGGCTCCTCGTCCCAACGCCAGTACTTTCATTATTGGTCTGGGGTTCACTCCCTGTCTTAGCACCCATTATTATACTCCTTAGCACTTCTGCCTGTTCTTCTTGCCGCTGTATAACTTTTTGAATAAAATCATCTAGCTCTGCGTTAGCTGGCACTGACAGTCTGACAACTCAACATCCGCCATTTCGCTAGTTCTGATTATAGTTAAATTGAAATGAATTCACGGGAGATACCGGATAGCGGTTTCCAAATCCAATTACGCGAAAATTGTATTTCTTAGTTCGCTTGATTAAGTTAGCTGTCTTTTTCAAAATTACAGTTTCATCGGGATCAAATTAGCTAACGTCCATTCTATAGCAATGCATTTTTTCAGTAAGCAGGGACGGTACATGCAAAATCATCTAACAGTCCCGATCGAGTCCCTTCTCAGTGTCTCGCCTCGTTTTATAGGCTAATCTACGTGCCTAAAGAACCGTGTTCTTTCGCTCGCTTTTCCAACAATCACAGCGCAGTATTGCAAGCGCCCTTATCCGTTATCGCGTAAATATCCACAAATCACGGCAGTTCGTTCAGTTCGCTCTATTTGGCTTCTGCGCCCATTTCGGTCTATGCCAGATTTGTTAAATTGGTATTATTTAATTTTATTACATTTCTTTAATTTTATTACATTTCTTTTATTTATAAAGTATATTTAGAATGTATATTTCATATTTCAAGATCAAGTAATTATTAATTAAATCATTCCGCCTCAAAATTTGCGCCCCCTCTTGAGTTGCGCCCTGTGCCGTGACACCGTTGGCACATGCCTCGCTACGGCCCTGATCATGAACGGTTAGATTGTTCGACCAGACTGCCTATAGGAAACTACTTTTGATAGAAGGACCATTCTTATTAGACTTGAAGAGGAGGAGTTACGCTGCGACTCAGTTGTAACTTGTAAGCAAAGAAATTCTGTAACGTAGTTTGGAAATGTAATTCTAAAGCAGAAGGCTAATGTTGCACTTCCAAGTATTCGTTGAAATTGTAGTTGACTGTAGCTAGGAAGTCCGCTAATGGGTTCTATAGTCTCTTCAACTTCACTGATGGAGAGGTTTTGCAGAGAACACTGACATTGTGGTGGTAACTGCTGTTGTTTCCAGCATCTGAACTGAGTATTTGGACGGAGAGATACCAGAGCTACGAAAGCTGGCTGTCGCTTAAGCATCGTACGTCGATGGTCTTCGCTCTGCATACCTGTTCTCATGCTGAGGTTCTTCTGAGCGCAGCTCCTTTCTTGTCGATGGAAACTGATTTCGTCTACGTAGTTGTCCTACAGGATCAAAACGACATGACGTCAATATGGTGAGCCATTACACCACTCGTTCATTTTAGGTCTTCCAAACTACATAAAGAATAGTCTAGGCTTTTGTATAATTTAAAAGATTAACTGTAAAAGACATTCAGAAACTCAGGTTTCAATGCATCGACTCAGTCAATAGCAGAACCGCCGCACCATGATAGAGCAGCAGCAGCAGCAGCAACTACGCATCGTGCATGTGCCAATGTTTGACCAACGTCGTTCCCCTACTTTTGGCAAAACTTGGATGAGTTAGATTGATGCCTCTTAACGTTTCTCGTTCTGTACAATTATTTCCATTTGTATAATTACGTCACTAAGTCTTTGTCTGTTTGCAAAGGCGAGGCAATCGGAACAAGAAAATGGCAGAACATCACACACCGAACATTCTCTCATGCAACGAGGAAAAGCATTTCTGGTTGTCATGGTATGGCGGCCATATTTGTTTGGGTCACGGCAGAAAGAAAGGCGAAAACATGATCGTCTCCTATCAGGATCTGAATCCTTCTCCAATTCTCGCCGTTTCATTCAGTAGCTTTGAAGTGGCAGGAGGATGGAGAATACCTTTGCATTCAGGTAGACTATCTCATATGCGTATACGACAGATAAAGACTTCTATGATCATTTCTTCTATGACTTCTGTTTTCCGCTTTGAACCTAGCACTTAATTTACCCATCAGCCACAACGTAAGCGTTCGTATTAATTTTCTCGCATGTTGTTTGCGCTGTCTTAAACCATTCAAAGGCCTAATCTCAATCAATCTGTTGATCTGAGAGGTCTACCTAATAATTATGAGGAGTGTTGACTGGTAAAGACCAACACCATGAGGTTTGCAGGTTGCGGTTCACGTGCACCAACCGTTTCTATCTGATTGCTTTTCAGGAACTGGTCTAACTACAGTGTAACAATGGCCTTAGATTAAACAGAGCTATTGTTCAATTCCTCCACCAGTCGTCCGTCCACCATGTGCAGGGTTCTCTATTGTATAATTGTAATTGGTAACTTCTATTGCGCCGGTGTCTAATGCGCAAGGAGGCACCAACCGATGGCGCACCAATAGCAAGACGTAATAAGGTCAACCTGATCCAGAAGATAAGTCCGACATTGAGGCAGGGTTAGGGTTAGGGTTAGGGTTAGGCTAACCCTAACCCTAAGGTGGGTGAATAAGCAATCTGAAAGAGGTAAGTTATAAGTTGAGAACGAAATGACACAAGCAGCAGAGCAGAGCGCACTCACAGAGAGAGAGTTCGAAACTAGGTCCAACAAGTACAACTGAGAAAGCTAGCGTACCAAAAACAGTTCTTGATTTAGGTATGACCAGACAATGATAATCAGGTGACCTCGCCGTTTGGGTAATAAGAGCTGATTTAAAGTATTATGGCTAGCTAGGGTTCAAGTTTTAGAAACTATGAGCCCCAATTTGACACTAATTATTTGCTGAACAGGAAGCCAATGTAATGATTTAAGAACAGAGATTATATGTTCATATTCAGATGTATCAGTTATGACTCTAGCCAAAGAGTTCTGAACCCTCTGCATGTTTGACTAATTGATACCAGTAAGAAGCGAGTTACAGTAATCTAGACGACTGGAAACCAATGCATATGCTGAGATATCTTTGCAGACATGAGCACTTAACGCCAAATGCTGCGTATGTCATGACTGAGCATATCTGATGACTTACAAATATTGTTTACCTTGCTAGTGAGAGACACGGTAGAATTGAAAATAACGCCTAAGGTAGGAGCAGCGGCAACCAGCTCAACAACCGAGTCAACCAATTTCAAAGACTTACACCGATAAAAAATTTTTAGGTTGAGTGCCCAATAGCAGAAATTCAGTCTTCGATGGGTTAAGGAGGAGTTTATTGTCCGCCTTACAAGACTGTACTTCATAAAAGACAGCAGATAACAGTTGTACAGGCGAGACAATCAGAATATCCCAGAAAACGAGCTTTTCTGTCTGGATTGATCTATGAAGCCGGTTGTTGCAGTTCCACATGTAAGTCTGTTGTAGTAGAACAGACCGTCGTCGATTGACCTTTGGGTGAACTTAAACTATATGACACGAGTCTCTATTTTACTGCATATCATTTTATTCGGATGGCTGTCGTTTCTTGTGTGCTGCAGATGGTTTTCTGGCTCTGTCCAGTCCAGACACGTCTTCGCAGTCGTTGGACGGTGGTGAGATCGCAGGTATCGTCATCGGAAGTCTGGCAATGATCTGTCTCTTCCTATTCATGGTCTTTGTCATTCTCGTCGGACCGGAAAACGTCTTCGACAAATGCAGAAACATAACCGGAAGAGGAGGAGGAGGAGAGGCGTCGTCAAAGGCCACTGCAGTCAGCTCTTCCAGTTTTGACAATCCACTGTCGGTGACTGAATTCTCGGAAATTAACATCGCTTAGACTACATCAACGACCCTTTTCCATATCTCTAAAATGATGGACTACAGAAAACTGCCAGGGTTGTTTTTTAATTACAGTCTTTTTCAGACAACAGTGTTTAATTAAGATATATTCAATTAGTAATACATCCCTAGGATAATGGAGACATTTTATGCTGATGTTTCTAGAATATGGCAATGATACTTCGAGTTATGGGCAAAATAGTTTCCAAAAGTATTTTGAAAATGCAAAATAAATACTTAAAAAAAGTATTTTGAAAATACTTTTGAAAATAGTTTTCAAAATACTTTTGAGAAATCAACATTTTGTACCTTTATCGCTGGACTACTCACTATAGTATGTGTATAATTATGCATTGCATTAGTGCAGTTGTGGCAGTGATCTATCGTTTGTTTTGACTTGCCTGAACAAATTAAGTGGACTTCATAAACATTCAGACTTTTTAAGAAGGCGTTAGTAGACTCCAGTAGACTCCAGTAGACTTCAGTAGACTTCGACTGTCGAAATTAATTAAAACAATGGAAAATAAGAGTTAATTTAACAAAGAAAGATATTACACTTTATGCGTGTAACAGTTCGTAGCAAGACAGTCTAGAGTCTGGACAGACAAGTAGCAACAGTCAAAGGCGACTACACTACAGACAGTTACAGTGGCTGCAGGGAGAGGGAAGGGGGAGGGAAGCGGAGAGGGATGTTGCTCCAATGATTTGGGGGGTGGGGGTAGGGGGAGACGCTCCTGACAACAGTTAGGCCTACTGTTCTGACCAGTTTTTGGCAGTTTGTTTTAGCTATAGGCATGCTTGAGCGGGACGTCATCGGGTTGCGTGGGGTTCGAAGATCAGAAATTTAACATGACAAAGCATGTGTCATTTATTGTTATAATTATGCTAAATGCCTATCTCGAAGACTCGAACACAGGTTCAAGGAGATTATAAGGTATAATAATGCATTGCAATATAGGCTATTTTCAGGCCCGTCCCTAGACATACGCTGAATACTCAACCGCGTAGGGCCCCGGCGATTCCGCCGAAAGTTAGGGGCACCCAAAATCCCACTAATAAAAAATCTGTGCATCAGAAAAATTGGCACAACGTTTATAGCGTATTCCAATACCCAATGGGTGGGACCCCAAAATAAAACCTGCGTAGGGTCCCAGATATCCTTGGGACGGGCCTGGCTATTTTGAAATTTTACTGAACGTTGCTGGCTTCAAGGATGGGAATTTAGGCCTACTAAAATTTCAATATTATCTTTAAGTTAGGCTACCTTCATGAGGATGATCAATACAGCTGGGGAGACCGGGACTTCTATAGCGCAATCGACCGTGGTCAGGTTACTCTTCTTGCTCTCTTTGACGTAAGCTCTGCCTTCGACTCTGTGGACCACTCCATTCTCTTACAGCGCCTCTCTACTTCCTTTGGCTTGGTGGACCAGCCTCTGGATTGGCTTACATCTTTCTTAACTGACCGCTCAAACTGTGTAGTCCTTGGTTCGTCCAGATCTCTTTGGGTCCCTGCTCCTTTTGGGGTGTCCCAGGGTTCTGTCCTGGGCCCACTGCTGAACCTTCTTTATACTGCTTATGTCTGCCCCTTGCTGGCGTCTCAGAGGCTTCTGCACCAACTATTTGCCGATGATGTGCAAGCCTACATCCACACCCATTCGGCGGATGCGGTGGCTACTGTAAGCCAGATGTGTCTGACTATCATAGTCAGACACATCTGGCTTACAGTAGCCACCGTAATGGATGTCCTCTCTTCTTGGATGGCCTCCAATCGGCTACTCTTAAATCCCTCTAAAACACAACTTATTTGGCTGGGTGGCCGTATAGGCAACTTCAGGGACTTTTCCCAACTTACCTTGCTCTTTCCTCACATAACCTTTTCCGTCACAGTTCGTGATCTGGGGCTTACTCACAATACAATACAATACAATACAATACACACAATACAATACAATACAATACAATACAATACAATACAATACAATACAATACAATACAATACAATTAGACATTTATAACGCGCTTTAACAAGACAAGTCTTGCACGAGAGCGCGTTGCGCTGTGTTCTTAGTCATAGTATAATGAGAATAGATAAGTTTTTAATTTTGATTGGGGTGCCTCTTGACTCTTGACTCTGAGCTAACATTGTCTCAACATGTGAACCTGGTTGCACGAAGTTGTTATTATCAGCTTCGTCAGCTTCAGTGGTCTCTCGCTCTCTCTCTCTCTCTCTCTCTCTCTCTCTCTCTCTCTCTCTCTCTCTCTCTCTCTCTCTCTCTCTCTCTCTCTCTCTCTCTCTCTCTCTCTCTCTCTCTCTCATGATGCGGTCGTGGTCCTTGTTCACGCCTTTGTTACCAGTCGAATTGACAACTGTTGCTCCCTACTTGCTGGCCTTCCTCTTGGGGTTCTGGGGCGACTAGATCGAGTTCTACGCTCGGCTGCTCGTCTCATTGGACGACTTCCTAAGTTCAATCAATCAATCAATCAATCAATCAATCAATCAATCAATCAATCAATCAATCAATCAATCAATCAATCAATCAATCAATCAATCAATCAATCAATCAGAATTTATATAGCGCCCCTTCAAGATCCCTACTCAGAGGCGCTCCCGACCCAGGCCGATACGGAAGAATGCAGTCTTCAACAGTTGGTGAAACTGAGAACAGTTTGGAAGGTATCGTAAATCTAGTGTTAGCCCGTTCCAGGTTGTTGGACCAACCACAGAGAAGGAACGGCTCTGCATTGTTGCAGAGCGGGCGAATGGGACCGCCAGGTCACCGTGGACAGAGGAGCGCAGTGCGCGACGGTCCGTGCAAGTAGAAATAGGGCGGCATAGCTCACGCAGGTAAGAGGGTGCCCAGCCTGATAAGCACCGCCACACCAAGGACGCGAGCTTGTATGAGATGCGTTGAGGGAAAGGAAGCCAGTGCAATACCTCACGCATATACTGAGATATGCGGTCGGTCTTACCAAATCCGCCAATGAGTTGAGCCGCAGCCCGGTGAACCCGCTGCAGCCTCTCGATTCGAACCCGCGGGAGACCAGCGTAGATGGAGGCGCAATAGTCTAGGCGGCTCAGCACAAACACGTGAACTAGGGAGACTGCTGCTTTCTCTCCTGTCTCTGCATACATACGTGATGTGTTGCACTGGCTGCCTGTGTCTCAGCGGATCTCATATCGCACTGCTGCTGTGGTTTCTCGCTGCGTTCTTGGCTGTGCTCCATCTTACTTGCGTGATCTTTGCCGCCCAGTGTCCGACGTTGCAGCGCGTCGGGCACTTCGTTCTACGACGAGGGGTGAGCTCCTAGTTCCACGGGCACTCTTGGCTATTAAGCAGCGTCGTGCTTTTTCGGTTGTGGGACCTTCCACCTGGAATGACCTCCCGCTTAAGCTCCGCTCTTTACTTGTGAGCCAACCGGCAGGGTTCTACAAGTCCCTCAAGTCTTTTTCCTTTAGTCGTGGCTGGGCCGGGAGCGCTTCTGAGTAGCTTCTTGAAGAGGCGCTATATAAATGCTCTGAATGAATGCATGAATGAACAGAGCTTAACAAATGTATGATTAGTTTACAGGGTTGGCCATTAAAAATGACATCATCGTGTTCAATCTGACTTATTTAGTTAATTAATATTTTTTGTCTCGTCAAAATGCAAGTAATTTAATTGTTGCTAAATGTCACATTCTATGTGTCCGCCTCGGTTTTCAATTTTTTCTAAACGTCTGAGCCACTCGTTAATCACTCCTGTCTATAGGCTAAATCGCTGGGACATAGTTCGCCACTCCTCAACAATGGCCAACTTCTGCAGTTGCTATGAAGTTTGAAGTTTACGATTGTCCAGCGTGCCCTGCCCTAAGACCGCACGGGGGTGACAGATTTATGTGGCGGAAAGAATTGGACGGTATAGGCCTATATCTACAGTTCTTATATGTAGACCTGCACATAATTATATAACTAAGACTGAGTAACTAACAAAATAAGCATAACTTGGCAACTCAGACTTGGTTTGTGCGCTGCATACCCTTTCGTTACTGGACCCGTCGCGACGACGGGTTACCAAACCCATCTGCTGTGCTGCACCCGTCCGCCCGACGGGGATACAACCTGTAGCTTATATATAGTCAGGCCCAGTATGCTGCGTGGGTGATATAACCGTATATTACGATGGTCTGAACATTATTCCCTTGTAAAAATATTTGTCTATGGAAATTTTTCACGTAGACCACATTTGCAAGCGTCGATTGTTCAAGGTAAAAATGGCGAAAAGACGTATGACTGGTGAAGACGTTTTGAAGGAAATTTTTAACGATAAAGACAGTGATGAAGACGATTTAGAGTTAGATTTAGGTGTAGATGAGTTAGAAGTTATAGACGGCGATGAATGTAATTCTGAACAATCCGACGTTGATGGCCTGCAGTAGGCCTATGCGATCACTACTATTTTTCACATAATCTCATATTTTCCCTAGAATTAGGGCCTACCCGTACGGCGCCTGGGAACGTGCGCAGTAACGAAAGGGTTAAGTTTCTGGCTGAAATTCATTCGTTTGGCGACGCCAGTGGAGCCGATCTCTGGCGTCATCGACCGTCCGTCCCTCAGAGGCTCAGACAGACTCCCTCTACAATGGCAATGCGCCCACGAACATTCTCTCATGGTTGTTTCATGATAGAGTCGTTTACTTTTGGATTTCTTTCACGCCAAAAGCTAAGCCAAGAAAACAGTTCTAGACCTGTCACCTGTTTACGATACTCTTAGGCGGGGCCTATTCAAATATTAGACCATGAGCAAATCTTGACCGAGACCTGTTCGCTCATTTCGGTGTCTACTGGCGTAGTTTTCATATAGCGCTATTCAGAGGTCGTTGTCATCGCAGGAATAGTGTAGCGACACCGTTAAAGATACGTCGTTTGGACGAAGAGCGACTTTTAATGAGGCCTTTAAGCGTTTGATGTATTGGAAAACTGAAGTTATCTGTTTCAGCCATTTTGCAATGTTGAAAACGAACCAATTGTGGCTCTTCGTTCGACGTTATGGCAAGAGTGTTATGCATTTGGATTCGATGATGTCACCTCAGATTTCTCAGAAGAACAGAGAAACAGCTCCATGTGAAACTTCGAGAAATCTTAGCGATTGCTTTGAGAAATTATCACAGAACAACACTGATGCTGGCAATAGCATTCAAACGACAAGGACTGTTGGGAAGAAGAAGACAGAAGACGATCGCTTTCAGTGAGATTTACTTACATTTTTTAGTATTATTATTGTCTTGCGTGTCCACCATAGGTACACTTCAGGTTTCTCTGACGAAATTCACTTGAAGCGTCCCCCCATCAATTGGTGCCTTATGTACTATAATGAAGCCCAAAAAAATATAGGTGTGTTTCCGGTAACAGTGGTTTTAAAATCTGGGTAGGTAGGGAACAAATTTTAGTTTGTAAAATATTTTTATGCAATGCTGCATCGTTGTATAATAGGCTAATAAACGAATATATCGTCATCATATTTCACCTTGCTGAGGCAAAAAAAAATTTTGTATGCAATGGAAAGCAATGTTATCAATGTCGCAAAGGTTAAATTCACGTGTCAATAAAAAAAAAAATTTTTAATTAAAAAATTTTTTCACAACATTTTTCCAGTCGGGCCTAAAAAAGTGACTCGGTCGGGTTACCGGAAACACAACATTATTTTGTTTTGGCCTGATGTTGCTATAGAAGTTATCAGATTCGATTAGAATAGCTTTCCATTCAAATTAACAACAGCATAATTTTGACCTGCTAGCACAGTGTTTCTTAACCAGTGTTCGACCGAACCCCTGGGGTTCGGTGAGCCAGTGCCAGGGGTTTGGCAGAGGTTCTCTGAAATATATACATAATCAGGGTCTTTGAGTGTGAGTGAAAAATCATTTGCTATTTTATTTTATTTTTCGACTTTCATTTAATAAATTTTGTTTGAAATAGATTGCCTACCATTGAATGTATTAATATTGTATCACATTTTGGTACAATTTTTTATTTCCTTTTGTTCCCATTAGTTAAAAATTATTGTTCAAACTTGAGGGGTTCGGTGAGTGGTCATGGATTTCTCTTGGGGTTCGGCTCCCTTGAAAAGGTTAAGAACCACTGTGCCATCATGTTCTTAAACTGGTAGAACCCAGTTTTGGTTTCCAAACCACAATTTTTATTGACAGGTTTAATGCTGCAAATGGTGTCGGTTAATTAAGTTGCAAACTGTCGACAGGACCAGTCGACTGAGATACGGTGGATAAAACGGACGAGTGTGAAGTCATTTTGAGAATGGTGATGAAGACTGGACAGATTGACCATCTGTGGGAGACAGACTTTGCATGGACAGTACCTAACATTTGGAAGAACCAGATTGAAGCTTTTCAAGGACTTGGGATTGCTTAATGCTTATTAATTCATGGATGTGTTAAACTGAGCAGATTTTAGGACCAGCAAGTTGTCCTTGTTGAGACGAGTCCATTTCGGCCACCAGTCGGAGGACCTTGCTCTATTTGTAATATATTCTGATGGGATGAATGTGTTCTTCCAGTGCATTGATTGACAGCATAAGAAATAGAACGACAAGAGAGAAACTCGGATTGACGTACATAAGTGGTGCTGCGCTCATCAGAAACGCAATAGGAAATGGAGTTCTTCTTCCAGAAATCTATTTCCATAATTCCGTTGATCTCCAGGCTTTACCTTATCAGTCGCTGATCAACACTGGGGTTGAGTTCATTCCAGTTTCAAAGGAATCCTTTACCAAGCATCTGAATGCTGAACTGTGTACAGATGGACTTCTTGGTAAGAAACTTTTCTACACCCTGCAAACATAATTTCTTGTTCCAAATTTTCCTTCACAGAGGCAACTAACTTTGTATGAATTATGAAACTGTTATAATAATAGCAATACTGCTGCTATCAGTATTATGTCAAACAGTGTTTCTGAGGGAACTTCTTACCTGTTGATGTATTAAAATTTTGTGATTAGCATTAGATTCCAGTATGTGCTTACATTTTAAAACAAATGGCCAAAGTTCTTCCTATTTTGTCTAAAGACAAAAATGCATTGAGTATTTTGCACCAAAAGTCTTCATTACTTTCTCTGCAGCATAGGTTTTTGTATTTCCATCTGCAATATTGATAATGTGAGTATGTATCCTGGTCTGTCTTCACTAAACCTCTCCAAACTTCAGTCAATACTGAACGCTTCCACCTGCCTTATTGGCGGTCTCCCGAAGTATGCTCACATATCTGCCTTAATTCGGGAAACTCTCCACTGGCTTCTTGTGCCCCAGCGCATTCAGTTCAAAATGCTCACACTTAAGTGCCACTTTGCTCGGGGTAGCTCCTTCATACCTTCAAACCTTAGGCCCAAAAAATATATAGGTGTGTTTCCGGTAACAGTGGTTTTAAAATCTGGGTAGGTAGAAAAAAAATTTATTTTGTAAAATATTTTTATACAATGCTGCATCGTTGTATAATAATAAACGAATATATCGTCATCATATTTCACCTTGCTGAGGCCAAAAAAATATTTTATGCAATGGAAAGCAATGTTATCAATGTCGCAAAGGTTAAATTCACGTGTCAATAAAAAAAAATTTTTAATAAAAAAAAAAATTTTTTAAATAATTTGTTTTGAAAAAATTTTTTCTAAAAATTTTCCCAGTCGGGCCTAAAAAAGTGACTCGGTCGGGTTACCGGAAACACAACATTATTTTGTTTTGGCCTTAAGTACATTGGTCTCTACACTCCTTGGTC
Organism: Aporrectodea caliginosa; assembly: GCA_020284085.1. Lineage (NCBI taxonomy): Eukaryota > Metazoa > Annelida > Clitellata > Crassiclitellata > Lumbricidae > Aporrectodea > Aporrectodea caliginosa. Next base: position 267,154 of record JACEVL010000047.1, on the reverse strand, counting down.
GCTCTGCTCTTCACTTGGCCGCCACAGGCCTTCTGGCTGTCCTCCGCATGTGTGGTGCAACTGCTCAATTCAGAAGCTTTGCTTATGTCGGCCCCTGTAGTAGTTGGAACCATCTTCCCCTTGAACTGCGTCTTGAGCTCCTCAGCGTTTCTCTTCCTCTGTTTCAGAAGTTATGCCTTAAGACTATCTCATTTGTTAGAGACGGCACTGACTCTACTCTACGGCACTACTCTGAGTAGGTTTCTTGAAGAGGCGCTATATAAATATCCGGAATGAATGAATGAGTTGGGGGCACCTCTGAATCTCTGAGTGGGGCTATACAAATGTTCAATTACAATTACAAAATACAAAGTTGGTTAAACAGTGTTTGTGTGCACGTGCTTCTGGTGCCACTTTTTGCATAATGTCTTTAAATCGTTCTTTGCATATGCCACACATATATATGTATATAATATTAAATTATATGTATTAAATTATATGTAAATAAATAATGATTTCTATATGACAAGTTGTCAAAACTGTTCTAATTGCTTGTTCTGCACTTGGTGGTTGGTTGTAGTTTGAATCAGTGGATTGACTACTAGGACTGACTTGCTGTTCTGGAGGATTATGCTGTATATATTGTAGCCGTCTTTGCCATACCATTTCGTCAGAGACTGTCCAAGAACCCTCCTCCGTCTGAACAACCTCTACCTGTAACTGTGATATGTGACAACATCCGAGACCCAGGAAACATGGGAAAGATTATCCAGTCATCAGTTGCCATATCGTGCGACAGAATCCTTGTCACGAAAGGTTGCTTTATGACATTCTTACCTGTATCTAACGTATTATGTATCTGTATTATTATTATATCTGTATTATGTATCTGCAAGAGTTGTGGGCTACTAACCCCCAATAGACTAGCATACATACAGTGGAAGGATAGTTAACCGAATGAATGAAGTTTATGAAGAATTCTGAGGAATTGATGTTCAAAGCTTTGATGAATTAGATCAAAGTAATTTAGTTGAATTATGTTTATGAATGCATTAGGAAATGGCTTCCATAGAGAAACTACAAATTTCACAGCTGTGCTATGGAGAGCACATGGGCATATTCTGTTGAACATAACTAATTAATAATTATTGTTGGCAGAGATTGCTTCAAGTTAATTATACATTATATGTTATATATAATTGTATTATCAGGAGTTAATTACAGAGCAACAGCTGCAGTAGCTGCATGGAAAGAGTCTTCAATTGTGTTTGTTTTTCTGTTCAGGTTGTGTTGACGTGTGGGAACCAAAAGTGCTACAAATGGGATGTGGAGCTCACTTTGATGCCTCAATTGAAACGAATCTCGACTGGAAGGAAATCGGTGAGATTCTGTCGACCGACTGCAGTATTTATCTGGCCGACTGTTCTCAGGTTGAAGGAAGAGACGTAATTTCTGATGAGAAGAACGACAGAAAGGCAAAGGAGGCTCTTCGTGTCTGTGAATATGACTGCATCGACTACTGCAACAGCCATGCAGTGGTTGTGATTGGTGGAGAGACGAAAGGCATCAGTTGGCAGGCGTTTGATTTCAGTCGGACCAGAAAACGAGTGGGACGCAGAATACATGTTCCGATGATGTCAGGCATCGACAGCCTTAACTCTGCTGTTGCAGGGAGCATCATACTCTTTGAAATTGGCCGACAGATGAAAAAACTGCGTTCACACTAGCGAATACATTCGGCATAAGCCAGGATGTGTAGCTGTTTTTCTGCTTTGGTCTGCATTTTAAATAAAGGTTTCACTCAGCAGCACCCATGAATTGATGCCACAGTGCACTGTTACTGCAACACTAGAAGTTAATTAATTAGGAAAACAATCCGTTGGCAACTTCGGAAGCGCAGAGATGAGCCACTGGTTCAGGGATTTGTTCTTTCAAGCCACTTGGTCCATCAGAAGAGTCTGATTAATAAAAGTCAAATTATGTGGATGTCTTTTGTCTTCATAAACAACATACTTTACAGACCTGTTAATTGACCTTCATTCCATTTGTTTGATCTTCTTCTGCACACAATCATATGAAGACATATTGGCCATAGTGAATGAACAAAACACAAGCAATGGTTTTCAGAGTTCTATAGTCAACGATTAACACCCTCCTACATGTATAGATCGTTGATGAATATGTGACACTTCTGATGTACATTTTAAGAATTCTCAGGTAAATCCGTACAAAGATGAAATGCTTCATTTAGATATATGGGTGCTTTTACAAATTTTTATTTTTATTATCATGAGTCAGAAATGTGCAGTCATCTGTAGTTAGTCATCGTTTGGCATTAAAGTCTTGAGACAGAAAACGAAGCCTGTAGGCTTTTGGAGTCTTTGTTTCAAATTCAGTTAAACGTGAATGACTAAATTGCAATGGTTTGAAGATTCTTGCTCTCGTTCCTTGGACTGTTTATAGTGTTACTTCATTTCTTGTCAGCTGGTTTCCTTGCCTCTCGTTTTTCAGAGCGTGATGAGTTGATCTTTGCCGTGGGGCCGACTGTTGCGTATTGTGGTGGAAGCCCTGAACAAACAAACACCGCATTATTATACTAATTAAAATCTCTGTTCAAAGTGTGTTTGTCATGTTCAGTTCCGGGTTCGGATTGATGAGTTTGACATGGAACAAGTGGATGATTGTAGCAGATAGGAAGGAGAGATGACACTGCTGCTGGTGCAATGGTCGATACCAAGGGCAATCAAGGTTATCTATGTGATATTATACAGTTTCCGTCTTTTGAGTGAAACAGAAGAGGACAGCTTTAACAGTTTAATGGCGAGCATGTACTGAAAGTGACTGGGAAGCCAATGCAGCTCATCTTTAAAGAACGACACTGTATTTGCTAGTAAAATGGATTCAACTGTTTGTATATTTCTGGAAGGACGTATGTACCTAGTAGTGTGTGAAAGAGCATGGGGTCGTCCAATAGGATGTGTGCATAAAATGACTTTGGACCTCTGCCTCTTTTTCTTTTCTGCACTTTCCTCATTCACCTTTGCAGACATATGTGCAGAGTGCTAACACATAGATTATGCTATCCTGTTGATGTAGTTCCCCCTCAAGTCCGACTCACACCTCAACGTGGTGAGGGGGTGGCAACAGTCAGTAGGGGAGTGCCTGCTGAGGCTATGCCATCAGTGGTGAAGGTCTTGGCTGAAGTACCACCTTAGGGCGCTACGCGAGGTGGACAGGCTCAGCAGGAACCCTGAAACAGCTGGCAAACGTGGGCGGCATCGCCGCCTCTGATACCACAAGTATTGTGGTTATCAGAGCCAGTCCTAAGCCTGGAACTCTCTTTAAGGGAGAAGTGCGAAGGTCGAACGGGTGGGTGCAGATACTCTGTTCGTAAAGAAAAAATACGAATGAAATCCAATGCAAGCACTGGACGCCAAACGGGCTTCCGGCCCATGGATCCGATGCAAGCGTTGGACACCTACGGGCCTTCGGCCCATGGATCATGATGATGATGATGTTGATGTAGTTAGTAGGGCTAGCACTAGCAGTGCTCTGTGGTGGGTACTTTGATACTGTCATGTTCTGCAAAGAGACTCCAACACAGATCCTTCCAATCGGTACAAACTGCCTTCTATCTGATTGAAATATTGGTGCTTAAAGCAGAGGCTGTACGTTCTGTACAGAAATAACTATGTGCCTAACCTCTCCCTTAGTCTGCATTTGGGTGACCCATCTCTACCTTCCACCCTTCATGGATGACCCCCATGTGATAAGCTACATGGATCAGTTGCAGACCAAAGCTACTTACCCAATCAAGATATGGCTAGAGATGGGAAACACGGTGCATTTATGAAAACCCTGTTCCATATTTCAGCACCATTTCAGAAGGGGTCTGTATGATGCAAAGACCCTCAAGTCCTCCTTTCTAGTATTCAACCAATGTGGAGTCTACATCAGACGGACAGACAGACAGACACACACACATCAGGAACAGCACACCCCCCCCCCAGCAGCAGCAGCTGGAACTGGCACACATGTGTGATACATCTCCCACACCCTTCCTTTTCTCCCTATTGTAATTGCCTGATAGTGAACTGTGACCCATTTGAAGGAAGGCCAATATACCGGTAGACAAAGTATTATACAGGTTTACCCACCCCCACGCCCCTTTCCTGCATTAGCATTAGGCAAAGAAGTCTTTCATTGCTCCTTGCATCTGATTTGAGAGATAGTTGCCTAACTGTTTGATCCTATAATAGCGATTAGATAGGAACCAGTTCCAGGCATTGGGAGTTAGAGTGATTGATCATCAGATACAAAGTGGATAACTTAGGCTAAAGGGGGTCCTTACCCATCTGTGGTGGTCTTGGTAGAGAGTTCTTTTCTAGTTTATACGTCAGGTCCTCCACTGCATTCTGAATCTTGAATTGGAGAGAGTGTGACAGTTCACTGATGTGAGCTCCGGCTGCCCGGTTGATTATCTCTAGAACGACCTGTTGTGCAGAGAAAAGTGCAGTTCACATGAATTGACTCAGGTCACCTGTTGTAATAATTTCTAATTTACTTAAACTTTGTTATGTGGCTCTGGCAACAAAGCTCTAACGCACGTCGGTGTCTTAAATACTCTACGCTTTGTTTAACCAACTGTTGGATCTGTTAAATGGATTGGTCAAATCTCTTTTTAAATGGATCTGTAGGAAACTAACAAATAGCAACTGGATAGATAACAAAGTAGATGAGGAAGAACTGGTGTTCAGAACAGACAGACAGAAGGAACACAATTAAGAGCACAATGATGATACAGAGATATGAACCACATGGGACACAGCGAGGGAAGCAAGAATTAAAATAAGAAAGATGATTATAAAGAAGTTCTATTTAGTACTTATTTAGTACTATATAGAAGTATCACAGCACCAAGAAGTACTATTTAGTATGTTTAGTAGTACGAATAAGTTGTAGCAATATAATTGTAGTACTAATAAGTACCATTTAGTAGTATTATACTTTTAGAAGTACATGTACTATACAATCAAGTAGTATGAAGAAGATTATAGGAAGATCAAGACATACTATTTGCTGCTGGACAGAAGAGTCAGATTAGGCTACGAAGAAAGAAATCGTCAACTCCTTCTCTAACACAGCAGAATGCATCTGCCGTGTATATCGCCAACAATGAAAGTCCTTCGTTTTGGATACATCAACATCCCTATCCTCGCTCAACCTTACCTGACCATCAAGTGCTGTTTATTGTTAGGGTTAGGGTGAATCGATTGCTGATTCACCGACTGCTGCCTCTAACCCTAACCCTATCCTTCCTCAACCTTACCTGACCATGAAGTGCTACTTTTTGTGAGACTCATTTCGTCCTTGGAGCGGTGTTTTTTTTATGTGAAACCCTTTTATTGACCTACTGTGTGATCAGTTGCTATGTCTCCTCCTCATCTGACGATACCTGTGTGTCGCTTTCTCCTGTCATTTGGCTGCTCAGCTTCTCGTAGACGTCGTCTATTGCTCTCCGGTCCTGGATCTGTGTTTCTTCCCTCTCTGCCTCCCTCTTCACCGACTGCTGCCTCTCTTTGGCTTCTATGTGACTCAGTTTTTCCATGTAATTCCAGATAGCTGCTTCTTTTCCCTGGCTGAGTGGCAGAGCATGTGGAGGAGTGTTGACAGGCAAGACCAACTGAGTGCACTGTCGACCTCTCGGCTCTTCTGCGACATATTCGTACATCTTATAATTCTTCATGAACGTCTGAAAGAAATATTCACTGAAGCTTTTCATCGTGTTCTGTTGGACGTGCGCTTGTAGCTCTGTGCACTTGGCTTTGTAGATGGACAGTACGCTGGTCATTCGCTTCCCTCCTGTTCAACAACAAACAACTCGCCCTTGTTTCTGCTGCATTTCAATGGCATTTATGTGGCTCATTTTAAAAGTTAGTTCTCGATTGCTGACCTCACACAGTTGTACTTGTTTCATGTTTTGGATGCAGTTGACAGTTAATAGTTATACGCATACCCGATAATTCTTCAGAATTTTGTACAAATATTTTACCATTCACTTTTCATCAGAATGAAAATGGTACACGTGACAGCTGATATACATAGATTCCATGTGTGCAAGAGACTCTCTGCCATTGGTGATTTTTATCCATCTAGTTTAACTTGCGGGAATCTTGAATGTTTGCTTGCTTGAATGTTTGCTGAGTACAGGCTAAATAGTCAAATCTTGCGAGATTTCGATCCATCATTCAATCGTGTTGGCAAGACTCGACTTCTTCTGCCATTGAATCGGGGACTGATTTTTGATTGGCCAGCGTTGCCATTCGCTGCAACAGAAACTGGTGCGGTGCTTGATTAAGCGGACGCTATGTTGTAAAATGCTATATATTTGTAGAGGTAACTGCTTAATATGACCTTACTAGGATATAGTAAAAAACTTTGTTTTTACTATATATTATGTGAAGCATTATTTGCCTACAGATAAGCTTCTTCTTCTTAGCCATATAACAGAAATTACTTACAATGGTGACAACCATAAAGAAATTGATACCAAAGAAAGTTACAGTGACAACCTCCCTTAATGAAGACCCCTACCAGAAAAAGTTATTTATGTACATGGCATCATCTAAATCAATCAATCAATCAATCCTTTTATTGTTTCCATAGAATAGTTTACAAGTAGTGATCCAGAATAAACATAATCAACAATCATAAGTTTGGAAATTAAAACAGACAGATCACAAGATTATCTAATTAACGTTTGAGGGAAACAATCGGGTTCCCAGAAGGGACTGAAGTCCCGCTAAGTTAGGGATACCCGTGTACCATGTTAGCAGAGGGATGACAGTTGAGTATAGTTTACACAAATAGCATTGTCAAAAAATTTAGAATAACTGGCTTAACTAACAACACTTAACTAGGTCACTTAACTAATTGTGGTATAACAATGAATAATCATATTTAGATAATGCATTGACTATTGTCAAGGAGGTAGGCTCTGACCTCTTTTTTAAATAGGGCAGATTCCTATGAGAGAAAGTTGCTGGACAATGATCCATATAAAAGAGATCAATACAATATCAAGAAACAGCGGCCATTATGAAGCATAAATGATTCCTCTCTGTCTCTAACATCTTCTTCAGTTAGATTGTTGCAAGCAATAGCATCATGACTAACAGAAAACTGAAACACTGACTCTGAGCGCTGTTGAGCAAGTCGCAGGACAGCTGAAACAAGTGACATATTTCGGACGGAGCAAATCCTTTGTGGATACAGAACTCTAGGCTGTTGTACAAGAAGTCGAACTGTATGGACTTCTGAAGGTCATCTTCAGAGTCGAGCAGTGTCCAGCCAAGGCATTCTAGAAGCCGTTCTTGTCCTCTGTCCCTCTGAACAAACAACGACATAACAGATTTAAGTGACATAGACCATTACATAACTGAACATTGAACAATAAGCCTTACTCCTGTATGGAACAAGTAATCATAATACACTCTGCAAATACAGAGTATCTGGTATTTTAGCGTATTTTATTATTTCGCTTATGTGTCTGCGTAAATGGATGCTGGCTTGATAAAAGTAATTGTTTCCCTGAATGGAAGTTGGACTGATGAAACTAATTATCTGCTAAAATAGTTCTAAGCTCGATTGATGAAAAAAGTGTGTAATTTAGTGTCGTAAATGACTCGCTGTTTAACCCATTGCATATGTTAAACAGCGTTGGTCGAATACAAGTTGGACTGACGAAAAGAATTCTTGCTAAGTAGAAGTTGGATTGATGAAAATAATTTTAGCTTAAATAGAAGTGGGATTGATGAAAAGAATCTTGCTTAAATAGCAGCTGGATTTATTACAGTTATCATGAAGATTATTGAAATAATTAAATACGCTAAAATACAACTCTACCTCCACCATCAATAAAATAGTGTACGCTAAAATGCCCTTTTACCGACTTTTGTATTTGGACTTGGAACCGCGCCTGGCCCCAAATATCTGCCTACTCACCTATTTATTTAAGCTGCGCGCCTGTGAACAGGCGCGTTCCCATGACTGGACTTTTCGTGGATTTAAGATATCGAAATATTACAAAATTTATGAACCGTCACTTGGAGCCATCGACGTATATTGGGTGGACACAGCATAAGAGATTCAAACTGTGCTATGCTGTGTGCACCCAATATATAAACCAACGACCTAATATACAACGGATTCATTGCCAATTTTACAGTTTATGGGAGTAAAGTTCTACAGTTTATAGCAGCTGAAGACTGAATCCAACGCCCATGTATCTACAAAGAAAACTGGAATCTTCTTAAGATTCTATTACTGCCAGACGTAGGGACATATTACTACAAAGACAGAGTCACTGACCGACAGAATCGAAATCTCTTTCACTTCGGTCTCCGTTAACATCGCCGCCATTTTAGTTGCTATGACGACAGTCGACGAGAGGTGTGCGTCTGATTGATTCACTAAAACGTAATAAGTAAGTAAATTTTAAGTAATTTATTCAGAGAATTTCATAATTATAGAATGTCAATGTAAGGTAAGACGCGAAATTGAGCTGTAATATGCCAAAATAATCTTTGTCGGCGGCAACGGCCAATGTTGTCATAAGCTGCCGTTAAACTGAGGATCCATCCAAGGTAATGGCTCCCTGGCTTCCTCTTACACGCCGCCCCAGTGGCGCTCTAGCTGCATCACGCCAGTCCCTAAAAACGTGCGCCCTCAAAATGAGGCTGACATTAGGCCCATTTCTATTACTCCGGTGCTATGCCGCATGCTGGAGAAAATAGTTGTGAGGAGTTACTTTTACCCAATCTTCACTGATCCCGAAATAAATTCTACCCTTAATGACCAATACGCCTTTCGGCCCTCTGGCTCCACTACATCCGCCATCATTGCTCTCACCCACGGAATTCTTGAGATGTTACACGATGAACCCTATGTACGTCTTATCTCGCTAGACTTTTCCCGTGCCTTTGACACGGTTAGGCACTCTTACCTGTCTGAACAACTTGCTCTATTGCCATTACCTGACTTTCTGTACAATTGGATCTTATCCCTATTGCAAAACCGTCAGCATTGTACTAAATTTCACGGCCAAGTCTCGGCCTTTTGTCGGATAAAATAATGCTAGCATTATACAGGGCTCTGGTCTCGGACCTTCTGACTTTGTGGTGGCTATTTCAGGCCTGAAACCTGTGCACCGCAGCAATAGGTTGCTTAAATATGCTGATGATAGTTATATTCTCATTCCTGCATCTGCTATTAGCTCCACTTTCTCTTAACTTGAAAATGTTGCAAATTGGGCACTAACTTGTAATCTTAAATTGAATAACAATAAATCCAAAGAGAAATGATGGTATTTAGACGCCCGCGGTCTAAGTTACTTGATCTCCCTCCCCCTATACCAGGTATTGGTAGGGTGTCTGAGTCTGTTATTCTAGGGGTAACCATTTCGGATAGACTTAGTTTTGACCCCCATATTGACCGAATCTGTATTAAGGGGCCGTTCACATATTATATAACGCTCAAGGGGTAGGTGGGTGGGTTCCTGTTTTGTTAGCGTTATAGGTTTATGGTGGGTGGGGTAGGTTCAAGGTTTCGTTATATAACAAACTTTTTCAGCTTATGCTATTTTGCTTGTTTGTCTGACCATTGGACTTTCACTGTAATATTTTAATAAATATTCTTCATTACTAATTGTGTTTTAGTTGCTTACTCACTCAGTGCTTTGCATAATATGGGATGTGGCTAGCTGGTAGGTAGCAGCGCTCTATTTCAAACTATTCGAGGGTGGCCATATTGTTCATTTAGGACGCATTCTCAATCAAGAAATCAATAAATTTCGTTTAATATTCAAAGTATCACACTGACAGGTCGCAACTTGTGACAAGTATAAGGTAACAAAATTGTCTTTAATAGCTCTGAGAGTTAGCCATGAATTAATTGGTTATTATACCATTGACTCAGTTCTGACAGCTACAAGTTGAAAATAAGATAATTAGTTAGCTTTATTAATGCATCTTGCATTTCTAGTATTAAACGATTAATTGGCTAATTTGCATTAGTCTAGTAACTACATTTAATACAGTAGGCCTACAAACTTTTAACATAATCCAGTCACTATTAAAGTGCTATTAACTAACATTGTATTGTTATAAATCCTCGACAATATCAACTTGACAGTATGATAATAATAATAATGAAAGTTTCCAGTTGTGTAATACACAATTCACTGTATGTCTTTGAATGTGCTTATAGACTGGGGGGTAGGGGGGGATAGGAAGCATATCTGTTATATAATATAGGGGTGGGGGTCACAGCTGCTCTTATGTAACGTTATTAGGGGTGGGGGTAGGCAAAAAATTGAGATTTTTTGCGTTATATAATATGTGAACGGCCCCTAAGGCTAGCCAATCGCTCTATGCGATACGCATCCTTATTGCTCATGGTCTCTCGGGGATGCGCCTTTTTGATGTAGTTCGGGCAACCTCGCTGGCTCGCCTCCTGTATGCTTCCCCTGCATGGTACGGCTTTGCCAATGCTGGTCAGCGCGCGCGTATTAATGCAATAATACGGAAAATGGTACGGCTAAAGTTTTTGCCTGCCGACCAGATAATGTTCGATGACCTCTGTTGCCGTGCTGACTCTTCTCTTTTCTCATCTGTGCTTCACAACCCCAGCCATGTTCTAAATTGTCTACTGCATCGACTTATATTGAGTGGACACAACATAAGAGATTCAACCTGAAGCCTAGGGGCCGTCCATAAATGACGTCACGCTATTTTGGCCGATTTTTAACCCCCTCCCCACGTCACACTTCGTCACAAAAGTAAGACCCCCTCTGAAAATGACGTCACAAAGCTCTGACCCCCCTAAAACCAATTTCCATGGCGAAGCAAAATGCTCCTTCATGGAACAAATAGCGAAAGCAAGAATATTTTAAAATCTAACGGTGACCAAATATTGAAATAATTAGAAAATTATTAATAATGGTGCCCTTATACATTAAAATAATTAAACAAATAATGAAAATTTATTCCTCAAAATTAGTGCTGTTATTATTAAAATTAAATTGTTGTTTATTGTTAAATTTAATAACATAGACCTGGTGTGACGTCACACTACTCAGACCCCCACTCCCATGTCACACATCGTCACAAATTTCCGACCGACCTCCCCTAGGTGCGTGACGTCATTTATGGACGGCCCCTAGCCGGTTGCGTGCCTGCGACGTTATTTGCCAGCCATGACGTCACAGGCAACCAATGCGCATGCGCAGCCATTTACTTTTATATAGGTCAACCGTTCATAAACAAACAGAATGGTGCCGTTAGCGATATAGCTATGATCTAGTTTGACGCAAATATTATAAAATATTTAATTGTATTATTCGATACTAGTTCATAGTAAATTTAAAACACACATCGATATTGCTAACGGCACCATTCTGTTTGTTTATGAACGGTTGACCTTAATAAAAGTAAATGGCTGCGCATGCGCATTGCTTGCCTGTGACGTCATGGCTGGCAAAATGTTCAGTAACCGGAAGCTTCACTTCACCGTACAACTTTCGCTGTGCTATGCTGTGTCCACTCAATATACGTCGATGCTCAATATACGTCGATGGTCTACTGCCTCCTATAAAGAAAGTTAAGTAGGCTACTCTCTCCGTCCTCGTTCACATAACCGTGAGATCCCACATGCTGACGCATTAACCCGATGTGGTTTTATTACGCGTATGTTATTTAATTGATTTTATTGCTGATCTTTCTTTTTACTATAACCTTACTCTCATATATTCATAGATGTCTGTTTTATTGTATTTTATGATATTTTTGACATTTGTGATTTTTGTGATTTGTGATTTAATACTCTATGTGATGTTCCCGCAGTGCGTTTGCAGGCGGTTCAATAAAGCACGTACTTACTTGCTTACTTAAGACGCCGAAGTTTCTCTGCGGCACATAAAAGCTGCGAAAAGTAGTTTAATTTATTCACCAGCGCTTAGTCCGAAGCAACTGAAGAGAGCCAGTCTGTTGGATCAGTTTCAGGGCCAGCATCGAAATCCTGAGTGGCCAAACACACGTATTTATGTGTCTGGCAGCCATTTCTATAGCACCTTTGTCGAGCCTCGCCTCTGCTCCTCCTTCTCCTCCTCCTCCTCCTCTTCGTCTTCCTCCTTCTCTTCGTCCTCTTCCTTCTCCTCCTCCTCCTCCTCCTCCTCCTCCTCCTCCTCCTCCTCCTCCTCCTCCTCCTCCTCCTCGTCCTCCTCCTCTTTCTAGACTGCTGCTCAGTCGATCGAGGGCTATAATTATGCTCTCGCTGCGTGAGATACGCCATCGAGCGAAGCCACATCGATTGGCCAGACAGGCAGGCAGACAGACAGCCAGACAAACAGACAGACAGGCAGGCAGACAGACAGACAGACAGGCAGGCAGACAGACAGACCGACAGGCAGCCAGACAGACAGGCAGACAGACAGACCGACAGGCAGCCAGACAGGCAGCGAGACAGACAGCCAGACAGACAGACAGGCATACAGGCAGACAGACAGATAGGCAGGCATACAGGCAGCCAGAGAGACGGACAGGCAGGCAGAGATCTCGCCCACAGATTGATTAGCTGATGCCTCCTTATTCAGAGATGAACACGAATTGTTTCGCCTCTGCCAATCGAAGCATGCATGTGATGACGCCATTCAACTGAAAGCGTTGGGCAAAACGCATTATATCAGTCGACGTAGAGCAATTATATTCCTTACGAAACAAGAGAGTATACCCTCCTGCAATAATAAGCAGCAGCATTTAAACAGCAGCCACAAAGTCACACACAGCTAAGTTTATAGCAGTGGCAGGAAGACGTCAAATAGACTGTACGTGAACTTCCAGTAGCGATATGACTGCTGCAGTGACCTCTAACCTTTATAATTATATAGACACGACGTCGTCTCTAAAGCTCCTCCTTCTGACTGACTCTCGTGGTTCTCTTTCCTTCTCCTCATCCTCTAAACATCGATCGCACTGACCAATAATTGTCTGCCTTCGTCGTCGTCGTCATCGTCGTCGTCTGTTGGTTTTGATCGATCAGAATGACGTTATCGGAGGGCCATGAATGATGATGATCATCATCATCAACGCTCGGTCGGTCGGTCGTCGGTCTCTCGTTGCTGCTCTCAGACACAGATCTACGATAGATCGATCGATCGATCCGTCCATATTGATTTGTCTTAAGAGCCCCCATCTTCTGCGGAATCTGACTTCTGCCACCGCTTAACACTACATCTCCTCATCGATCGCTTAATCGTCCAGAATTCCATCGACCCAAACGAATAATTCATATCGACTTCTTCTTCGCTTCCACTGCCAACGATCGACGCAACGATGCATCATCACTCAACGACCACAGCAACTATTCAATTATTCATAACAGACGCGGCGCCCCTCCTCCCTCTCTCCCTGCCTCCCTCCCTCTCTCCCTCCCTCTCTCCCTCCCTCTCTCCCTCCTTCCTCCGTCAGTCAGTCAGTCAGTCCGACTGTCGACTCGGATCTGCCAATGTTCACGTTTAGACAAGCAGTGGATAAAAATATTAAGTAATTACTCTTCAAGGATTTCCAGTGAGTCGCTGTTTCACAGCGGATTTCTGTGAAGAGGAGGAGTGTGAGTAAGTCTTATTCGTTAATTTGTGTATCTGCCAGGATACTCTATTGATTTATGTTTCTAGTAAATCATCGAACTAATCCTAAGGCACTGACCAACGACGCCCTTGTAGTCAACACACATTCACCAGACGACGATCGACGATGACCCGGTCTAAACCGGTCTAAACCGGTCTAAACCGGTCTAAACCGGTCTAAACCGGTCTAAACCGGTCTAAACCGGTCTAAACCGGTCTAAAGACGGGACAGAAGAGTTGTTCAGTGGGCAGCAGCAACTGTTGTAGACTATTCATCGCCTGCATCCGGATAAACATTCTCACCAAGTACGTACGTGTACAGCTACAGCGCCAGACAGATTCATCCCAACCAGGCCAACCTAATCCATCCAATCCTCTTCGAAGCTTTCGCATCTCCTATGGTCTCTCTGGCAACTGGACTCGGATCTTCACTTGACATCTGACTAGACGTAGCGCTCGTGAATAAGCTGGTGCCCTGCGCTTAGCTATCAGGTGTCGCTTAAGAACACTGGGTGTCTACGATGGAAGCGAAGGGATCGAGGTCGACTGGTGCAGGTCATGCGATGACGTCGAACGATCGCAACCAACCGCCTCCGTCGATTCGTTTCCTCTATTCGGATGCTGTGATACGAGCGATTGGAAGCCAGTACAACTGCGACGCTGCCGCCAACAACCTCATCCATCTCCTCTGCTCCTCCTCCTCAGCAGACGCATCCTCCTCTTCCTCCTCTGCAACCGCAGCAGCAGCTGCTCCTCCTCCTCCTCGTCCTCCTCTGAAGCCTCTGTCGTCTCTTCCTGTCGAGATCCAGAATCTGTCGGACATTTACAGAGAACTGAAGCATCGCTTCGACCAATCATCGGCCGCTCAGCAGCAGCAGCAGCAGCAGCAGCAACAGCAGCAGCAGCAGCAACAACAGACGAAGGTCGTTGATCCACCGACGAAGACGATCAGTTCATCTGGACCGACGACGGTCAGTGGCCCATGGAAGACGACGACGACCTCCTCCTCCTCCTCCTCCACTTCCTCCTCCTCCACTTCCTCCTCCTCCTCCTCTTCCTCTTTGGGCAGACGGAAGAACTGTAAGAAGACAAAGAATGATGAACATCACAGTCAAAAGACGGAGACAGAGGTCGCCACCTGCCAAAGGAAATGACAGCGCCCCTATCGTCCCTATCATCTAGACGGTTTCCTTCGATCGCCCTATGTCGTCTATCGTATACTCAACAGTGAACGACCTCTTTCCACCAGAAACGTTTAACTCTACTTCCAAAGAGCTCAACTACTCCGCCGAGTTCATTCCCAACACAACTGACTCAAGCTTCTGATGACCTCTGTACAGTCCTGCAAGGACAGCGTTGCAGTAGTCGAAGCTCGTCAGCGTAAAAGAATGGAAGGTTGTGTTAAACGGCGCTGAAAGACAGACCTACATACTTACTTACTTACAGTTCACCGTTGATCTGATGCAGCTAATGGGTTAAAGCAGGATCTGCAGAGGTTTAGCTGGAATTTACGCCCATGAAACACACGTGGATATTGTTGCTTTGCGAGTGAAAGGGGGGCGCAATTATTCGCGGATCCCGGGTTTTTAAGTTCTAAAGGAGCTAGAGTAACGAAGTTTGTGCAAAATATCTCTGGCCAAAATGTTGAAGACATTCTTAGTCATCGAGAGAGAAGACCGTCTCAGAAATATCTTATTGGCCTCTTTGCTGGCCTCAGTGGCCTTAGTCTACTGAGAAATGGAAATTCCTGTCATATATACACCGTGTCCTGGAAAAAGGGACCCCTTATGGTATCATGAAAATAAACTAGTAAATATTCATCGATTTTTTACATTGCAAAACCGTTATAATCCTGACATAGGCTAATTAGCTAACATTGTTTACAATACAAAAATTCCTGTCATCCAATAATGACGTCATAATGACGTCGTTTGCATCAAAATTCAAGTGTTAAGGATGGCACAAAATCATCTAGGCCTAAAACTTTCAATATTGTTTTAAAATGTCATTTATCAATTATAAATTTTAGTTTAGTTTCATTTTTATAATTGAATAATACCAGACTACAAGGTGTGTTTAAAGTGTTTGCCTTCGTATGCCTCAGCACAAGCTTCAAGACGCGCGCGCCATTATCCATTGCAGCACCAATAACCAGCCGATCAAATTCCTCCCATGCATTAGCGACTCGCTCACAGGGCCCTTCACTGTCTTTGCTCCTTGTAAAAGGCTTGTATTGTATTGTATTGTATTTGAACACTTGTTATAGCGCCCCTACCAGATTGCCTATTCAGAGGCGCTCCCGACTACTGCGCGGACGCTGAATCGGAGTTTCACGCCGAAGCGCATGAGCAATTGCGAGTGAAGGACTTGCCCAGGGTCCTATGTCCTGTAAACCTTCTCTTGCATTAGTCTCCGTATCTTATGATCAACCGGATTTAAGTCCGGGCCATTTGGCGGTCAAAGATTAGGAAATATGAAATCCAGAGTCTCCTTTGTCGGCAGTTCGGCAGTTCAACCGTTTCAAGAGCTCGGTGAGCTGGAGCGCCATCTTGTAATGTAATGTAATGTAACAAGAGTTGAGAGAAAGCCATGTAACCACATGAAGCATTAGTGGCACGCACAGATGGCGGAAGAGTACTTGTTGAAATGTGTAATAATCAGAATATTCCCGGATATCAGGCAATAATTTTTCCGACAGCAAACAATCCCGGTAATAAGCTCCATTTAGTTTCGTACCTGGTTCTGTTAAACGGATTTCCATTTTTACCAAGAGCCGATGCACCAATTTTTTGTCATCCTTAACACTTGCATTTTGATAGAAATGACGTCATTATTGTATAACATGAACTTGTATATTTTAACAAATGTTAGATATTTATGTCAGGATTAAAACGGTTTTGGAATTTTAAAAATCGATGAATAGTTACTAAGTTAGTTTATTTTCATATTACCATAACGGGTCCCTTTTTCCGGACACAGTGTGTATATATATCTTTCACGCTTTCCAATCAACACCCATTCTGGGCCATTCACGACTTCTTCGTTCGACGTCTTTTAACCCAACCGGAAATAGTTTTACACATCGAAAAGTATCCCTTTAAAGCCAAGAACTGTGTGCGCCATGATCTGTCCTCTGCATTTTCAAGTGAGGGAGGGAGACAGGAGGCTATTACCCTCCGGCGCCCTCTTTCTGTCAACGCCTTTACCTGAACACGAAACAACTTCTACTGAAACTAGTGAGGGGTTCCCTGTAACTTGTTTAACCCCAACTGGAAATGTGTAATGCGTTATTTAATCGCATAATAATTAGACAATACGTTTAAATGCTCAAAGCACAGATCTTATATTGGTTATCTTTCACTAGAAGCAGTGTCCTGGAGCCAGGGAAAAGAGCATCAAGTCATACGTCATTAACTTAGTCCAACTGAGCAGACGTCCGCCGCCATCAAATAAGCCTAGGAGAAGAAACGTCTTCAGCTGTAACCGAAAAACCTTCCTTCCAACCAGTTCTCTGCATCTGTTTCAGTGTATTATAGTAGGAGACAACAGAACCCAGTCTGAAACGGAGGAAAACGTTAGACTAGGTTTTGTACGGAACCTCCACAAAGTACAGAATGACCAAATCCTGCTCAGCTTTACAAAACACTCCAATGATAATATTCCGCGTCGTCAGTTCCAGCCATAGACGGCAGCGGCAACCAAAGATTTTAACAGGGAGGAAGATGAACTACTAATGAGAAAACTGCGAATGAGGGCGCGCAAGGGCTTCTAGTACAACTAGTGTGACGAAAAGTTCCGATCTTAATATCTATCTGTTAAAAGTCGTTTTATGCGCAATGTTTTTGCAGCATTTAGCATTTTGGTCGAGTAGAAAGTCAGGTAGCATGCCGCACTATTGTGCAGCCTTGAATTGTGGGAATGCCTGCGAGAAAAAGCTTGGAATTTCGTTTTTCCGTTTCCCAAGCGAAGCTACACGGTAGGCGTACGGCC
Source organism: Aporrectodea caliginosa (assembly GCA_020284085.1). Classification (NCBI taxonomy): domain Eukaryota; kingdom Metazoa; phylum Annelida; class Clitellata; order Crassiclitellata; family Lumbricidae; genus Aporrectodea; species Aporrectodea caliginosa. The sequence goes on along the minus strand of JACEVL010000047.1, from coordinate 249,504 downwards.
AACGACCTCTTATATATAACTAGACAGAGCTTTCTATGTTGAGCTGCCCAGTGACGTTGAAGCAACCGTTGGAAAGAACAGGAAACAGGAAAAGAGCAGGCGTACATGGCATGCGCGTCTAAATATAGATATCGATGCGCAATCATTCGTCAATCTGATACCAACATGGCCGCCAGCGAGGCTTCAGCAAAAACCACGTGATCCCAACGGCCTGCGTACGGCTTCTTTAACTGATGGATTTTAACATTGTAGAGATAGGAACTTTCACACTGGATCGACCAGAAGCCCTTGCGCGTTCTCATTCGCACTGCGCAAGCCAATATTCTTTAAGTAGGCCATCTTCCTCCCTGTTAAAATCTTTGGCGGCAACTGTCGTCTAATTAAAATACACTCACCATGATAGGAGGATCTACGAGATTCTCTCGCACAAGGACGACCACTTTCATCTGTATCCCATCAGAACATTTATTTCGTCTGCCTATTGGTTAGAGCGCTCGCTTTGTAACGCGAAGAGCAAGAGGTCGAGCCTCCACGCGAGGCCAGGAACCTTCAGCTGCTAGCTGAACTCACTAAATGTAAATGTAAATGTTCGCAGTTTTTCTATAGCGACCGTATATGGCCTCGACCCTGCTCATTTTTCAATGAATTGATCGGGTGATATCCTTCACCACCGCTCGCCCGTTTGAATGGACGCCACGCCATTTAAGGTCCCCGTGCAAGGACCGTGCTAGCCCGACATTTAAATCTATGAAAATAAGCCAGCATCGGGAAGCGAACCGCGATCCGCATGCTCTCTTTCACAGAGGCGCATGAGACGCGCAGCCAACGCTCTTACCAATGTAGCTAACTGGGCCCTCTAGCTCAACTCACAATAATAGCGCCGTCGATGTTCAATCCTACGGTCGCTTGTAGGCTACTCTTCTGTAGGCCTACATTGTACTTTGGAAGGATAGCAATGTTAAAGGCAGTGTTGTATTTGTAGGCCTATAGTTAAATGTTTCTACAGCGTCTCTTAGTTAAAGCTCAGAGCAGCAAAAGCATTGAAACAACTGAAACAGTCACATTCCTCGCCTAACGGGAAACGCATGCGCCGTATAATTGTCCCGTTCATAACAATCAGAACATCACTTGACTCTACCATGACTCGAATCTACCATGACTCGACTCTACCATGACTCGACTCTACCATGACTCGACTATACCATGACTCGACTCTACAATGACTCGACTCTACCGTGACTCGACTCTACCATGATTTTACTCTACCATGCTTTGGTCCAACAGGACATTTGCATTGTCTGTCCAATTAATATGGGACGCTAAATCAAGTTTCTAATGAACAGTCTTTAGATTAGTCCTTAATCAAAACAATTGTTATCATCATGAAGCAATAACTCATCAATCATCTCAATAACACTGACATTAAACCTGTTTTTTAAAATACGAAATCGGAAATGTCTGGAAATTAACCGAACACTTTTCCTAATAATTAGATAAGCGTCTCCTCAGAAATAAGATGAAGCCATCTACACGACATACAACTGGAATGTTTCAAACAGTTGCATCAATATAACAACGCACACATATCGCAGAATGATTGGGGCTGAGGCACAACGGTTAGGCTGCTGCTACTGCTACTGCTGCTGCTGCTGCTGCTGCTGCTGCTGCTGCTGCTGCTGATCATCCAAGCAAAGGCCCCGTAAGGGTAAGATGCAGAGCAGAGACGTAACATCATCTCTTGTCTCTTTTGAAGCATCTGCTCTACAAAAGATGACGTTAAAGCCAACTTATCACAATCTTAACAACACAAGACTAACAACAGAATGTGCACTTCAAACATTATTCACAACTCTTAGGTCGCTCTCTCGACAGACATATAACAGGCACACGCATAAGAAATGAGGACAGCACTTCAAGCTAAGCCAATCTAGACGCCATTAGAAACGGGGAAACGAGAGAGAGACTGGACCCTCACCCCTACCCCCGTCTTCCTCCTACTCCACTGATTCAAATGAACAGAAGATGAAGCACTGTCATCAGTGAAGAGATGACTTCGTTTGAGAGAGTTGATAAAGATCCGCCTTCGACTGACGCTCAGTCTGCAGAGGCCGCACAGTAGAGACCCTGTAGAGAAAGTCCGACTGGGAAGGAGTGGCGAATGACGACGACCGATGAGCACTGAACGACGACTGACCCCCAGCAGGTGGAGGTAATCGGTCGTTATTTGCATACATCAGGTGACATTCGGCGGATTCAGAAGATCTCCTCCTCCAGTTCTCCAGTTCTCCAAAGTCGTCACTTATTTCACCAACTTCTCTCCTCAGATAAGCAACCTATAACCAGCAGAACAACAGACTAAATATTATGTCGACAGCAGCATAGAACATCGTTTCTATACAACTTCGTGGAAAAAAGAATTATTAAACTTTGGCAAAACAAACTCACAACAAGAATTAGACGTATACAATTCCAGCAGAACTTCAAAACGAAGAGAACATGGCAGAGAGATCAAACGAAAAGAAGAACGACAACATCATAATAATATAGGCCTATCCTAAGTTTTAAAAGAGCAGGAGAGAGAGAGAGAGAGAGAGAGAGAGAGAGAGAGAGAGAGAGAGAGAGAGAGAGAGAGAGAGAGAGAGAGAGAGAGAGAGAGAGAGAGAGAGAGAGAGAGACAGACAGAGAGACAGACAGAGACAGACAGACAGACAGACAGAGACAGAGACAGACAGACAGACAGAGACAGACAGAGAGAGAGAGACAGAGAGAGAGACGGACAGACACAGAGACAGACAGACAGAGAAACAGAGACAGACACAGAGACAAAATAGAGATAGAGACAGAGACAGACAGAGAGAGAGAGAGAGAGAGAGAGAGAGAGAGAGAGAGAGAGAGAGAGAGAGAGAGAGAGATGTGACATACAATGTGCTGGGCTTGAAACAATTCAACTGAAAACTTTTCTTCGATTTCCTGTAGCTTCAGGTGAAGGTCCGCATTTTCCATCACCAGTTCCTCATATTTCGTCGCCCAGACCGAATTCAAAATCATCCGATGATGACCGCTCTGAAAAAAATCCGAAACTCCAGCGTTGTTATTATAACTGAACTGATGTTTTGCGGGTTCCCTATCGTTTAGTCGTATTTTATTTCGTCGTATTCAATTCGTCGCAATTTATGTCGTGATTGTTCATTTCGTCGCAAGATAAATCGTTGTACTCAATTCGTCGTACTCAATTCGTCGTGTTCACTTCGTCGTTTGTTACGTCGTCGTTAATTTGGATGGTAGCAGTTTGACGAAAGGTAATAGGCTAAACTGACATTCATATTACAAAACAACGTTCTAAATAGGTTTAACTGGCAATAAAGCACATTCATATTACAAAACAAGTTAGTGAAGCAAAGCTAATTTATAAACTAACGTTCTAAATAGGTTTAACTGGCAATAAAGCACATTTGATGCGGGTTTAGCAGAATGAGTCAGTTTTAAAATGCGATACTGTGAGCGATGTTTCTCAGGTATTGCAAAATGTTGTCATTGTTGTACGAGTCCAGTAGCCTACTGTTTTTATCCTCTTATCAACAGCTTTACATTTCTTCTTCTTTTCCTGAGTGGGATGACCAGCCTGAATTCTTTCTATTTTGTTGGCTACAGTTGATTCTTCCAGGCGTATACAATTAATTAATTATACAATTAATTACGACAATCTACGACGAAATCTGCGACCAATTATAACGAGATGATTACGACCAATTGATTCGCGACTAATTGATTGCGACTAACTGATTGCGACGACTCGTTAGCGACGAAAGAATCGGCGACCAATTAATTTACGACAAAATGATTAGCGACTAGATGGCTGCGACGAAATGATCTGCGACGATTTGGACGGTTACCGTTTTGCGCCATAATTACTTGCATTTTATGTATGACATTATGTATGTATATATGTATGTATGTATGATTGTATGTATGTATGCATGTAGGCCTATGTATATATTATTATGCATGTATATATGTATGTATACATCTAAGTACTTTGAAGAAACTCACAAGGGCCTCTCTGAAGTGATGGATGGATGGATCGGTGGATAGATGGATTGATGGAGCAAAGAAGATTCAGGTATCACATAGATGCAAACCCAAACTGGTCATTCCTTCATTCATTCATTCATTCATTCATTCATTCATTCATTCATTCATTCATTCATTCATTCATTCATTCAGACAATTTATGTAGCGCCTGCCTAACTGTGTTTCCAGTCAATGACTTTGGTTTTGGGAAAGGCCAGCAGCAGCTGTGGTTCCGTCCGTTTGAATTAAGACCAGCTGCAGTTGACGCCCAGAGTCTTTATTAAGACATTTATGAGGGCAAAGATTTTGCCAACCGCTGAACCTTATGATCTACGGCCTGCAGATGCTTCTTGTGAATAATCTCCCTCTTGTGAATCATCTCCCATGATATCTCGTAACACAAGAGATGAACCCATCTCTATCAGACTCCAGACGAATCCACCTTACAGTTCCATCTCTCTTGGCCAGATGACAGACCATCCACCTTAGTCAACTCATCCACTGTGACCTGTTTTCACGGCTTGCTATATTCATCTCATAGAGGCGTTCTTCTTCCACCTCCCATAAGGTAGAATGCAATATGACCCTACATCCTAGATCCGTCTTCGTCAAATAGCAATAGTTGGTAGGAGGTTTAAACATTTCGGATTTCCATGGGGCTCTCATGTCCGGAACATCGTCTATGAGAAGTTTATTCAGCAAGGAATGCCATCAGAAGTTGTCTTAATAAACTACAACTTCGCGAGCAGCAGAAGCAGTTAGAGCAACTCGAATGTCCTTCAGCCATGAAATCAATGCATTTGATCTTTGTCAATCAGAATTAGCAGAAGAGAAGAAGAGATTATCGTATACCTGGCAGAATCGTCTTAGACAATTGAACTCATCGTGCTTTCTATTGTCTCCTACGTTCGCCGATGGAGTTGTGTACTGACTTGTCAGAAATCCTGAAAATCGAATGAACTTGATTTATGCCAATGTCATGTAACAACTTTATCAGATGAAAAGAAAATAATTTATACTGAATCCCTTGAGTGAATTCTGATATTTCAATCAACGTCATCCTCTGCATAACCCTCCTCTAAGTCTGCCTAATTCTTCTTGTATGCTCTCTTTCTCTATCTCTGTCTGTCACTGTCTTTCTCGTGCAATCTTTCTGTATACAGTATATTATGTATGTATATATATATATGTATATATATCACTTTCTCCTCAGGTTCAACCAAGGTAGGCTGTGGTGCTCACAAAATCAGAAATGTAGACAAATGCGTCTGTACTTCCACTCTTGTTCTTTAAGACCTTTCCTCTATTCTTCTAGTCCTTCTCTCTATCCTTCTAGTCCTTCCCTCTATCCTTCTAGTCCTTCCCTCTATTCTTCTAGTCCTTCCCTCTATCCTTCTAGTCCTTCCCTCTATTCTTCTAATCCTTCCCTCTATCCTTCTAGTCCTTCGCTCTATTCTTCTAGTCCTTTCCTCTATCCTTCTAGTCCTTCCCTCTATTCTTCTAGTCCTTCCCTCTATCCTTCTAGTACTTCCCTCTATTCGTCTAGTCCTTCCCTCTATTCTTCTAGTCCTTTCCTCTATCCTTCTAGTCCTTCCCTCTATTCTTCTAGTCCTTCCCTCTATCCTTCTAGTACTTCCCTCTATTCTTCTAATCCTTCCCTCTATCCTTCTAGTCCTTCCCTCTATTCTTCTAGTCCTTTCCTCTATCTTCTAGTCCTTCCCTCTATTCTTCTAGTCCTTCCCTCTATCCTTCTAGTCCTTCCCTCTATTCTTCTAGTCCTTTCCTCTATCCTTCTAGTCCTTCCCTCTATTCTTCTAGTCCTTTCCTCTATCCTTCTAGTCCTTCCCTCTATTCTTCTAGTCCTTCCCTCTATCCTTCTAGTCCTTCCCTCTATTCTTCTAGTCCTTCCCTCTATCCTTCTAGTCCTTCCCTCTATTCTTCTAGTCCTTTCCTCTATCCTTCTAGTCCTTCCCTCTATTCTTCTAGTCCTTTCCTCTATCCTTCTAGTCCTTCCCTCTATTCTTCTAGTCCTTTCCTCTATCCTTCTAGTCCTTCCCTCTATTCTTCTAGTCCTTCCCTCTATCCTTCTAGTCCTTCCCTCTATTCTTCTAGTCCTTTCCTCTATCCTTCTAGTCCTTCCCTCTATTCTTCTAGTCCTTCCCTCTATCCTTCTAGTACTTCCCTCTATTCTTCTAATCCTTCCCTCTATCCTTCTAGTCCTTCCCTCTATTCTTCTAGTCCTTTCCTCTATCCTTCTAGTCCTTCCCTCTATTCTTCTAGTCCTTTCCTCTATCCTTCTAGTCCTTCCCTCTATTCTTCTAGTCCTTCCCTTTATTCTTCTAATCCTTCCCTCTATCCTTCTAGTCCTTCCCTCTATCCTTCTAGTCCTTCGCTCTATTCTTCTAGTCCTTTCCTCTATCCTTCTAGTCCTTCCCTCTATTCTTCTAGTCCTTCCCTCTATCCTTCTAGTACTTCCCTCTATTCTTCTAGTCCTTCCCTCTATTCTTCTAGTCCTTTCCTCTATCCTTCTAGTCCCTTGAGGCTCTGTAACTCGTTGCATCTCACTCCTGGCTCTTCATGATTCTCGTCCAAGACACCTCAAGCACAGTCTGAAGACGTGCCGCTTAGCAGAGCAAAAGAAGCGTAAAGTATACCGTTACTTACAGGAAAGAAGGGGACTGGCTTTTATGTGGTTGCATTAGCATTCAATTCTAATCCAATCTAATCCAATCTGATCTGATCTGAGCAGGTGACTTCCATAGTGTTGTCATGCATAATTCTCAACTGTGAGGAAACCCTTACCTAAGAACATCCCAGAGACGAGAGGGTATACAGGTGACAGAGGATAATTCTCAACTGTGAGGAAACCCTTACCTAAGAACAGCCAGAGACGAGAGGGTAATAGGGTATAAGGGTGACAGTGGATAATTCTCAACTGTGAGGAAACCCTTACCTAAGAACAGCCCAGAGACGAGAGGGTATAAGGGTGACAGTGGATAATTCTCAACTGTGAGGAAACCCTTACCTAAGAACAGCCCAGAGACGAGAGGGTATAAGGGTGACAGTGGATAATTCTCAACTGTGAGGAAACCCTTACCTAAGAACAGCCCAGAGACGAGAGGGTATAAGGGTGACAGTGGATAATTCTCAACTGTGAGGAAACCCTTACCTAAGAACAGTCCAGAGACGAGAGGGTATAAGGGTGACAGTGGATAATTCTCAACTGTGAGGAAACCCTTACCTAAGAACAGCCCAGAGACGAGTCCTAGACCTGCAGCGAAGCTGAAAACAGCCAAGACGTTGTTTCTTGTCGAATGTTTGTTGCTGTACCCTGAATCGAAAGAGGAATCATTCCTTGTTCTTTGTTCAGCTGCAAAGTTTATGTCAATGTTTCCACTCTGACTAAACGCACTTTTCTCTAAAAACAGATTTAGTAAAATTATTCATGAAATCAACATTCGAGTTCGATTATGAGAAACTTAACAAACGACAATCAACGCAGAAACGGAAGAGAGAACGCAGAAACGGAAGAGAGAACGCAGAAACGGAAGAGAGAACGCAGAAACGGAAGAGAGAACGCAGAAACGGAAGAGAGAACGCAGAAACGGAAGAGAGAACGCAGAAACGGAAGAGAGAACGCAGAAACGGAAGAGAGAACGCAGAAACGGAAGAGAGAACGCAGAAACGGAAGAGAGAACGCAGAAACGGAAGAGAGAACGCAGAAACGGAAGAGAGAACGCAGAAACGGAAGAGAGAACGCAGAAACGGAAGAGAGAACGCAATCTGGTCACATTTAATTGCTGCAATGACTGGGTATTATACTGTATGATAACAGTGACGACAGATGTTGATGATGATAATGACAGTGGCAATAAAAACAGTTAAACAGTTAACGCTTCATCTTCTGAAGATGAAGCCTTAGATGATCATAGATCTGCAGAGTTGTTGTTGCTGCTGTCGTAGACAACGGTGATGAAGGTTTTGATGATAAAGAAAATTTCTTTCAAACCTGTTTTACATAAAGTTGAAACTTTAGAGGAGGAAGTCTTCCTCCTCACTTTCCTTCTTGTTTCCTTATTTTCTTTGACCGTTTGTAGAAATTCATGCCACAGTTCCTTTCGATTCTGAGACTGAAAGTGTTGTGCAGCAAAGGCAGGGTCGACCTCATGAACAGCATCGCCGTCAAACGCCGCTCGAACCCTTTCAACCAGAACACTGCACAGTCTCATTCAAATCTCTGCATCCAATATAGTTCTTCACACAGCTGAAGGTAGTGGATGACATAGGACAAAGACTGATAAGGAGGTGCATGGAGGAGGAGAGAATGAGATGCATGGAGGAGGAAAGAATGAGAAGCATGGAGGAGAGAATGAGATGCATGGAGGAGGAAAGAATGAGAAGCATGGAGGAGGAGAGAATGAGAAACATGGAGGAGGAGAGAAGGTGACGGCAAAGTAGCAGAAGCTAGACAAGTGGAGTGCATTGGAATGACCTTTGCAATAAATGACCAGCATCAAGGACACAAGGAATCATCGATGGTCCAGGAACAAAAATGGCGCGTGCTCCTCATGCCTTTTGCCCAGATGGTGGCAATGGAAAGTTACCTAGTGCACGGAAAGCAAACAAGGTCCAAGGGGAGCAGTGGAAAAGGATTAGAAGAAGGAGAAGGAGAAGGAGAAGGATAAGGAGGAGGAGGAGGAGAACCGTGTTTCTCTAATTGGAAAGAATTGTCTTAAAGACCAGAAACGAAATAACTGCTAATCAGATTCTGTCAGTAGGGTAACCGTTGACACTGCAGCATCAGACCTTTCAGTAGAGGTCAACAGCTGCAGATGCAGAAGACATGAGCTGCATTTCTAGTCATCAGAAGGTAGGAATGCATGAGATGCAGTGGCGTAACAGCCATATAACGAGGGTGGACAAAGTCCAGGGGCCCCCGAGGTCCAAAGGGCCCCAAGCTTTTAAAACTGAACAATTTAATGCACTTTTGTCCGTTTTTCTGTGACAATAATTATTAGGGAAAAAGTCACATTATGTCAATAATGCTTTTCAGCTACATGATGTAAAAAAACACCACATCTAGCGAATTTCATAATTTTAATATTGACGACTTAACACAACAAGAGTTTCAAGTGTTTTAGAAGACGTTTAGTCTGTTTTAAAACCACTGAAATTTAACTTTGAACATACTTAATTTTATCCATTTTAGCCCAATTTTCCTAGTTTCCTGTTAAAATCTGTGATTGTGCCCGTGCACTGAGACAGTAGCCTACAGTCATCCAAACCATTGGGGCCGTCCATAAAGTACGTCACGCTATTTTTGACCATTTTACCCCCCACTCCCCTGTCACAAACTGTCACAAAACTCGGACCCCCCTAAAGTACGTCACACTTTCGAACAGAATTTATCGCTCAGTGACATAATTTTGCAGCGGACAACATAGAAATAATAATACTTCCGAAAGCAAGGCTAATACATAAACAAGGCTTCGCAACAGCATTACTAGCGCTCCAAGCGAGAGGAATCGTGAAAAACACATTCAGGAGATATGCATTTCATGCTATTTTGACATAAAACTAATTAAAATGTTTCAGAACATTTTTGAAAATTATTTTAAAGCTATGAAATTCTACAAAAATAAAAATAAATTATAAATAAAATAATTTAAAAAATAAATGTGTGACCCCCCCTCTCTCCTGTCACAAACTGTCACACTTTCTTAAACCCCTCCCCCTGGAGCGTGACGTACTTTATGGACGGCCCCATTCCACAAGTCTACAGCTCTTGACGAAATTCTGTTCTAATGATCCGTTCAGCTTCTTAAATGCCGAAAGGGACTTGATAGACAAGACACATTTGCGAACAGAAAGCTAGAATAGTCAAATTCGTGAGGAACTACAGACTATACAGTCTAGACATGTTCACTACAGTACTGTGTAGGCACTGGTGGCTCCTTCAGCTTACTGTGCACTGTTTTGATAACTGATGTAATATATTCGTTCGTAATGACATTTAACATCAGAGAGCGCCTCAGGGCTGTTAAAGGTTTTGTTTTTTGTTTTGTTTTTTTTAACCCAAAAAACCAATAAAAGCAAATTTCGGTTTTTTGGTTTTTAACAAATTTGTAATTAGAAATGAGAAAATTTGCGTCTCTTCAACTCTCTTGGCAATTGTTGCATGGTCGTTGTTAATTTCGTTTTATGATATTCTACGGTTCTACTGTCTTAGTTAATTTCATTTATATGCATCTGATTATTTGAACGGCATTAAGCCATTTTTTTGAGTTTTATGATCCCAAATAGGAAATCTTAAAAACAAAAAACAAAAAAAAACCACAAAAAACTTTTCAGTTTGAAAAAAACTTGGTTTTTGCACCTCTGCTCTGAGTATATATCATGAAATGGCGCTATGATTATAAATGTTCAATTATTTACGTACATACATGTAGATACATAATGGTTAAGGGCCCCCAAGCTTAGAATGTCCAAGGGCCCCCGGCTAGGTTGTTACGCCACTTTCACAAGTGCAATGTATTCTGTGCAGAGTGTACATTAGAAATATCCAGTGAGAGGATGAGTTAGAACCACCTGTTCAACTGACCTGTGACCAACAGATGACAGCTTTGCAGCAACTACAGCAGCAGCAGCACCATCACCAGTAGCAGCATCAGCCTGTGATGAAGGAGTCATTGTCTGCGACCGATGTTGGCTGTCATCCGGTCTTCTCTTGTCCTCCTGTTTCAATCGGAACTCATTCCCCTTTCTGTCCGCTTCTGTGACGATGTAAAGACTGGAATCGGACGATGAGTTGAGTGATGACGAAACGGATGATATGTTGTAGCCACCGAAATCTTTGGCCTGGGAAAACTTCCGCTCAAACTGCATCAGATATTCTTCGTTGGAAAGTGGATCTCGAATTGCTCCATGTTCATCCGTCAAAGGAGGCAGTGCAACAATGGATTCATCTGCCTCCTCCTCCTCATCCTCATCCTCCATACCACCATCTACTCCATTGTCTACAGAGCCCATCATCTCATCATCTGAACAGATGACGACGGAAATCATCTCAGTTGGACTGTCATCTACGCAGATAATAAAAAAACAGTCAAGATGATTAGCATCGGAGCCAAACAAATCGACCTCAGCTGTGTTGCAGATCCTCTGGGGGGGGGCCGTGGCGCATTGGATAACATCTGCCCCAAAAACCGAGAGGTACCGAGTTCGAGCCCCCGTTGGGCGGATATGCTTTGTAGGCTGCTATTAGCGCCGTTGTATTGCAAGCTTTCTGTTCTGTTAGTAGTTAAGATTTCAATTGCATAAAATGTAAATGTACAGCGCAGTGCGTTTGTCAGGCGCTTATTAAAGAAAAGATATTATTATTATTATTATTATTATTATTCTGAAATGAAGAGGAGAGAATAGCTCTTTCTATCTACAGCTAGTGTTATCAGAATAGCAGATGAAGAGGAGAGAATAGCTCTTTCCATTCAGAACTAGTGCATGGCTGAAGCTTAGGTTCCTTCCAAAGTCAAATGCATAGCAGCCTCAATCAAATGCACTTCCAACAGCTGCAACTGTTTTATAATTTTTACAATCACTCACTGACTCATATTCAGTCGAGTCAATTTTGGCTAAAATAAAGAGTAATATAAACGACTGACGATGTCATTCTTTGTCATGATTGTCATGTTTTGTCATGATTGTCATGTTTTGTCATGATTGTTATGTTTTGTCATGATTGTTGTGCTTTGTCATGATTGTCATGAATATGGCCGACTAAAGACAACTATGTATATCTCAGCTCAAAGGTAAGCTAGAATAACAAATGGACTGTCAATTTACTATTTTCGAGGTCCAGGATTCGAATTATGGTAGCGGAAATAGTTTTGCGAGTGTTACTCTCCAAGATGGCGGCCAATATATCCGTCAAGAGACAAATCAATCAATCAATCAATCAATCAATCAATGAAACTTAATATAGCGCCCCTTCAAGATATCTACTCAGATATCTACAAATATGTATATCTCACCTCATATGTAAGCCACAATAACAAATGAAGTTTCGAATATTATATTTTCGATGTCAAGGAATCGATATCTCGTACTGACAATAGTGTGGAATACTACTTTCCAAGATGGCGGCCAAAATGGCCGCCAAATGAGAAATATGAGCTGAGATATATATATTTTTGTGTTTTGGCGGCAAAAACAAACATTTGCATATGGCAGCCATTTTGTAAAGTTAACTCTCCAAAATTATTACAACTATTAAAATTTTACTTTATTTCTGATTAGAGGTTACTTATGAACTAATATCACTGAGAAATACATATTCAATATGAACGAATTAATAACGACGTCGAGGACGAAAAGGAATAAATTTTTACACAATGACACTTTGGACTCAAAAATCGTCTTCCAACAACATGACATTTTCCTGGCTTTGGTGTCAGAATATGTCATTGGTCGAAACTTGTAAAGACATGGAACGTTAAATTATAACTGCCTACAGTTGTATCAGCATCCAAACACCCTTGGGTAATTTTTTACCCCTCTCCGTCCTGCGAAGGATAATGCGGACTGATGAGGACTGAAAACAGTTAAAAAAAACATAGAATGGAGTTCCAAAGACTCACTTCATCAGATGCAGTGAACAACTGATTGCACTGAATGTGTGAAAATTTCCTGATCAATGTTATAGGCTTAGAAAAAATTACTGCAAACTCTATTATAATGTGAAATTCAATAGATGCCGTTTTTGTCAATTTTCTACATTACGTTTCTGCTTACACCAGTCTGAGGATAACAGAATATTATTTTTATGAATTATATAGAGTAGTACATATAATATTTTGTACACAAGCGATAAAATATATTATTCCGGGTGAATTGCAACAGCCTTGCTATATCCTAGATTGACACAAATGTCATGTGCAAATGACGAGCATTTCATGCCAAAACTGAAGACTTAAGTTAGGAGCATTTGGGGGACCCTAAATAGCCTCTGAAAAAGCTGAAACTTTTCTCCAAATATTATCGTCTACCAATGAAACGCTTTGGCTGGTGAGACCCAAGACTTTAACAAGAAGGTTTAGGGACACACTAATGATTATGTTATGGTAAAATGATTTTTAACATAGACGATTCAGTCAGTTTACAATGGAGCAAGTGCGAACAGTCCGCACTGAGTTAGTTTGTCAACTTGATGAGGAATTAGATGAGGGAATAGTTTCCAGACCACAGCATTTCTTAGGTCTAGCCTCTGAAAAATGCACTGGGAATTCCTCTGGGAATGCACAAGTGGCCTATACTCACGACCGTTTGCCTAAAGTTTTGCAATCAAGGAAATATCCTGTACTGCTTTTATAGAAGATTTACACAAATTCGACCTGTACTGCTTTTATAGAAGATTTACACAAATTCGATGACGTTTTCAACGATGATGACAGAGATGGCAAAATACGATATGCATTCTTTTATATGAAACGTGGGTAGTAGGAAAGAGGGGTTTGGAGTTTAATTGGAAAGTTTTTAATTTCGCAGAGGCTTTTCTAGCGGGTCTGTAGCAACCTTGGAATCAATCAATCATACACAATTTAAGGTCGTGGTGATTCTGAAGCGGCGAATTATAAACTTCGCGCGCTTTTTCACAACTTTTTTGATGAGCTCTTTTTTGTCTCTTTGTCAGCTGTTCCTACCGATTTATGCCGGATCTCGTCCTTCATTGCGCAATATTTTTCAATCTCTCCGAGAATCAACTTGTACTCTTCATTACTAATCAGATTATCTTCGAGGGTCTTCAACACATGGCTGTGTATGGTATTGAGTTTACTGATATCCAGCTCTTGTATGGCTTCATGTTTCGAAGCTTTAGCCGAAAATCTTCGACTGATAGCGACTCCTGCGACATCGAGCAAACTGGGCAACACGGCAAAAACCTCAAGGATTAATCTTGCACTAGTCCAACATCTGTTGTTAGCAAGGCAGTTCCTCCGGTGCCTGTCAGTAGTAGAGAAGTGGATAAGCTGAGACAGTATCCGAAATTTTGGTTCAATTTTTTTAACTTTCATGCACTAAATTATGCATTAGGTTTAATTTCCTATAATTCGTGCACCAACCTATAGGCATTATGTAAATGCAGTTTAATGAATCTATTGGAATTCCTCGTAGACTCATGCAGCAACCTACGCACTAGGTTAAACCACTTCATTATAGGAATTCCCAACAGTGAAACTATTGAAAATCCCGACACTTTCGATTACTCGTGCACCTACAGTGTACCAGTACATTAGGTTACCCCTTCATACATAGAAATTCCCAATAGTCATCGCGTTTACTCGAAAATGAATTATTTTCTTGACCATATTATATTAAAGAGATGAATACCGATAATTAATCAAATGGACTACTCAGCGAAACGCACTTAGCCTACATGTATATTCCTTAGGTAGTTCACGTCAATGTGGAAATATGAAAAAAATTGAAATTTGAAATATGAAATCATTTTTTCATATATTATTAGAGAGATGAATACCGATAATAAAACGGACTACTCTTCGAAAACTGACAGACAGACAAGACTGAGAGAGAGAGAGAGAGAGAGAGAGAGAGAGAGAGAGAGATACACGAAAAGCAGAACTCATAACAGTTTTATCATCTAGGCCTAAGCAATGTGTCCATTGTCCAAACAATTTGCTAGACTCTTCAGTTCCTAAAATTCAGGTTCCTTAGATATCTTTTGAAAATAATGTTTTTAACGATTTGAAGAATAAGGTTAAATAAAAATTTAATTATTTTCGAGTTGTTTAATTAGTTACATACCTACCTATTTGTAAAGAAACCTGTGAATTAAAGATTGAAATCTTTTGATGACATCAGTTTCGAGTCCTTTTAGTAAAAGTAATAAAACATATTTATAAATTCGAGAAACTGCTTCAGACATTAAGGGCTTCACTATACAATACACGATGGATGGGACTGCTGGAATCGATGCCTCTTCTTGATACCGTTAGACCGCAGGTAATTAACCTGCTACAAAGAAATCGACACACAAAATTAATTTAGTTCTTACTTGTACTATGGAGCGCATCGACATGAAAACAGGTCAAATAGATTCCGCGAATGTACCATTCATCTAGATGACTGAAGTGATTTTAGATGGTACCGACGCGAGCGAAATATATAATAATGCGAAAGATGAAAGTCTTGCAACCTATGGCAAGTTTTCATATGCGAGGAAGTAATTGAAGATTCAAAACCGTTGTGCAATTAGATATCGATACGATTGTTTACAAACCATTGAAAGGTAGTTTTTACACTCCTTACCGAGGCTATTATTAATATGAGAAATTAATGTTTCAAGTGGTGCGTTACGAGGGCGTTGAACCCGAGCAACATCCACCCAGAAATAATTACAGAAGAATTATTAGAACAATCGGAGACGCTGAATTGGAACGGTATCGAATTCCCGGTTGCTGCGGATGCTACTATAATAAGTGAGCTTGAGAGAAATAATAATGTCAGCGTTAACGTATTTGGTTACGAATAAATAATATTCCCAATTTACTTGTCGAAGAGAAAGACGTTTCAACACTAGTCGTTGACTTGTTGCTTATTTCTGACGTAGATAAAAAAAACACATTATTGTTTGATCAAGACCTTTGATGGCATTACGAACAGAAAAGTCGCGGTACATGTACTATTGTAAAAGATGTTTAATCGATTATAGAGCGATAGCATCGCTTAAGAAACATAACGAGTACTGTTCGCAACACAACGCTCAAAAGATAGAAGTTCCAGAACCGATAACGATTTTAAGTTTTAAAAATTATGATGATAATATACCAGTTTACTGAAAAACACGTTGACATACAACAACAAGTTACAGGTCACAAAAAGACTGTGAAAGAAGAAAAGGAAGAGTCAAAAAAGTAAAACTGAGGATCATTAACATTTTGGTAAATCTGCCGAAAACACGAATGTGTGATGAGGATTACCGTTAGTGGAATGTACGCGGGATAAAAACCTGATCGTCTATGGATGGAAAATATGAGGACCTGAGGCGCCGTTCGATGATGCAGAGCGTCCACGTAGCATACTGGGCGCGTTCCATGTGTCAGCTCCTGTCTGGGCCCAACGATGAAGTAGCCACGCCAGGGCGATAGTTGGGGCATGTCATTGTAGTTTCGTTAATCCGCAGGACGCCGGACTCCGTTCGGCCCAAGGCGGCGGCAGCGGCTGTCGTGCAGGCGATCGACCCGTCATGCTCCATAGAACCACGACCTGCCGCTGTGACAACGACGGCCAATCTGGTTTTAGAGCCATAATTCAACCGAAACTGCTCTCTTATCTCTTCTTTCCGGCATTTACTCTGCCACGGATAAATCTTATGTAAACCCCTTAGCCCTCTTTTATGCATCTTCAGCATGGTGGATGGATCATGACATTCCTTTACGTCGTCTTGAAATCTCCTTTGGTCTTCACTGGTTTCGATCCTATCTCACGGATCACTCACAAATAGTCACTCTAGATGATGTCTGCACCTCTGGGTTCCTCGAGGATCTGTGTTGGGTCCACTTCTCTATATCATATTCACTGCTGATATCCCTCTCTTGGGTCTAGGAGAATTCTCCCTGAACAATTCCCCCGGACAATTCTCACCGCCATTTCCCCCTGGATTTTTCCCCAGGGATTTTCAATAGGATAACTCCCCCCGGATATTTCCCCTCAACAACAGATTTATAAAGCTTCTATGTTAATATGGCAACAGATTGGGTAAACAACCAAGATTCAAATGCTTTGAGTCTTAATTAATTACTGATTAGTCTCTTTGATGATTGAAATTAAGGTTTAATAAAGTTTAGATATTTAATCAATCAACAACATCTATGTTAATATAGCAAAAGATTGGGTCAACAACCAAGCTTCAAATGCTTTGAGTCTTAATTAATTAACAATGTCAACTTGAACCAGCTCTTTAGCGGACATATGCCACAACAACCAAAGAAAAAGTACAACGATTCTTCAGCAAGAATCGCAAATATCGTTGCAGACTTCCATAACCGTGAAATTAAAGACTACTTGAAAGCAATTGCTTTCAACATTAGTTTGTAAACACTGTGTGTAGCTAATAAAGTGAGCTTAAACTGGGAACTAAAAATTTGATATAAACATAAGTAGTAATATCCTGTTAATTTGTTTTACCTTATATCAGTTAACTTCGTTTTTCATATAAAACTGCTTTTAAGAAAAACAAGTAGTAATTTTTCTGTTCTTTTGTTTTATCTTATATCAATTAAATTCGTTTTTCGTATATAATTGCTTTTCATGTAGGGGAAAATATCCGGGGGTGTTATCCTATTGAAACGCCCGGGGGGAAAATCCAGGGTGGAAATTGCGGGGGAATTGTCCTGGGAATTGTCCAGGGGGAATTGTCCAGAAACCCCTCTCCTTTTTTCCAAAAATGTTTCAGTGGGACACCTGTATGCTGATCACGTTCAGGGCTTCGTTCGTGGTCCTCCTGCCCATCAACTTGTCCTTTCTTAATCTATTGAGTATCTCTCTTCAGAGGTCCATTGCTGGATGTACTCGAATCCCCACTCTCTTATTTCTAAAAAACTCAGCTGATCTGGGTTGGCACCCACCAGCAGCTCCTAAAGCTTCACTATGACCTACTTTCTCTAGCGGTTTCCATTGCTCACCTTCTCGACTTCTGTTCGCGACTTGGGTGTTACCCTTGACAACATCCTTTGATTTCTGAACACATCTCTAGCCTCTCTCGGTCTAGTTTCTATTATCATCAAGCTGTCGGACGATCTGTGCCCTCCTCCACTTTTTCCTCGATGGCTCATGCTTTCATCTGCTCACGCGTTGATTACTGCAACTCGCTACTTGTTGGTCGTCCGAAATTTCGTTTGTCACTTCTTCAATCGGTTCTAAATGCAGCTGCTCGTCTGATTGCCAGCCTACCTCGGTTCTCATAACTCTCAACCTTCATGATCGAGCACTTACACTGGCTTTCGCTCATTGATCGAGCACTACACTGGCTTTCGCTCATTGATCGAGCACTACACTGGCTTTCGCTCATTGATCGAGCACTATACTGGCTTTCGCTCATTGATCGAGCACTATACTGGCTTTCGCTCATTGATCGAGCACTATACTGGCTTTCGCTCATTGATCGAGCACTACACTGGCTTTCGCTCATTGATCGAGCACTACACTGGCTTTCGCTCATTGCTTGTATAGGGTTTAAAGTTCTTTGCTTCATTTCCAGAGCGTTTTTAGGTCAGGCTCCACACTATCTTTGTGATCATATCCGACGTCCTCTTTTGTCTGCCTCTGATCGCCCACTCCGTTGCTTAGACCGTTCCTTAGTGTATAGTGATCATGTACATCTGACTTTTTACAAAACCAGTGATACAAATTTACTGATATTTGATGCGAATGAATTTTGTACATTGTTGCGGGTTCCCTCTAGCTATACGAAGCTTAAGACTTGATTCTAGTTTTCAAGGTATAATTCTCGACAAAACAAATCAAAACGATACATTACCCAACCGTAGAACGACGGTGGAAGAAGGGTTCGCTCTCAAGCTGAAGAACGCCCAACAAACAAGTCTGCAACTCAGCAACGGGCTGACGAACATCACAAACTCAAGCAACCTTAATGTAGACTCAAAAATGGCACAAGCCACGAACTAGCTTGACTACCGTGCACCCAGAGACAAGACAACTAGCACGAAGGCTGGGTTATCGGAGACTCTCTAACCGCCCTTTTTCCTACCACCTTATATAGGCAAGTTCTCTCACTAGAGGACTCCCCCTTGGCTAAGGAACTACCCAAGTGTAACCAATGCCCATCCCAGGACTGGTTAAGCCATAAGACCCTAACAACATAAACACCCCTACTTGCAGTTTATTAATGCATTCAAAAAGGTAATATTTTCAAGTTGTGAAATAAAGTGTTGGTGTTAGCTCTATATAATGCAATACGTAATATTCTCATGACTCGCTTCTGTAAAAGATTGCCAAAATGGTTAAGCGGGTACGGTAAGTAGAGGCCCAAATGAGGTTGCAATAATTATGACATAAGGATTAAGGATATATTACAGAATATATTTATAAGTGTATATGTCGTGGCTTCAGACTTTATTTTCTCTCAGGACTTTTCGCACTGGGAGCGCCTCTGATTAGGCTCTACTGTGAGAGACGCTTTAGAAATCCGTAAATACAATACAATATGTATAGGTAGAGAGACAGACAGACGGCATCGTTATTTTAAAATATGATTTTACAGAATTCCAAAGTTAGGCACGACTAAGAATGTTAGATGCGTTCGTATAGCTATGCATAGATGTAGAGATAGACGGGCATCACTTTTTTTAAATATGATGTCGCGGTTTTTCAGGATGAATGGTCATTGAAATAGCTGTGGTTATTGGAAGGCAAACATAATTATAGAACTGAAAGCCACTGAACACGCTAGTAACTAGCATTTAGCAATGTTTATGCATTTGATAGGCAAACTTCAAAACTGAAAGTCATTGAACAAGCTAGTAACTAGCATTTAACAACCGAGTACAACGGCCCATCCAAAAAACATTCACAGATGGTAAAAGCTGTCGGATCAACCGAGTAGTCATTGCAAATTGAAGACAAGAAACAACCTTAGCGGGCGAAATTACTTTATCAGTCAGTAACGAGGACACAGCTTTGATGGCTGAAAATCGTTTAAACACACAAAAACTACGGTGAAAAACAGAAATATCCACGGTTGTAGATGAGACAAGGTTTCAAATATTTCGTATTATAAACTCGACATTTCTTCAACATCAAAAGTGAAGACACGAAACAACCTGTGAGCCCATTATTTTGCCATTCAGTAACTAGGTCATAGTTTTGATGACCGAAAATCTTTTAAAACAGCGGTGAAAACAAAAATGTCTCCGCAGATGTATAGCCTATCAGACCATTTTCGAATACTGAGTCAAAAAACTAGTTGGAAAATTAAACACGTTCGATCAACTAAGGAATTAAAATTAACAGTCATAGAAAAAACATCGACCATCTTGACTTGGGTTCAACAAACATGGTATGGCTAAGACAGAACGACATAGCATACACGCTGGCTCGAGCGACTGTTCCTCTTTAGGCTCCACCCACCGCTTTAGCTCTTAGGCGATTAACCCCAGACATACAAAGGTAGTTGCTATTAGCAGCGGATACAGTCCTCAATACGAAAGCAAAGGGGTAAAAAAACAGGTAATGTTTCAAATCTGCCTCCAGAAATTCTGCAAGCCTATTATCCACAAGCAAACCACAATATGCTTCTGCGTCCTGGCTGTGAAGCACACAGTAATTATGTGTCCTTGTTTGCCGAGATAAAATTACCAAACCGACCAAACGCGAACGCAAGATGGGTGTAGAAGTCGCCTACATGCGGGTTTTCAAGCGCACGATATCATAAACGTGGCGATGTTTTTACACTGAGCTACAGGGAAAGATCGACAGTTTTTGCACTGAGCTACAGGGAAAGATCGACTGCAGCCGAAAGGTGATGTCTTGGTGATTATGGGAGATTTCAACGCAAAAGTGGGGAGATCAGACAAGATAGAAGCATCGCACGGAAGATATGGGTTGGGAGAACGAAACGAAGCAGGAGAAAGACTCATTGACTTCTGCGAAACAAATGAACTGAGGGTCATGAACACATGTTTTGAGAAGACAAAGAGAAGACTGTACACATGGACGTCACCAGATGGAAAACACAGAAAGCAGATAGACTATGTATTGATAAAGCAGAGATGGAAGAGAACGGTGAGAGATGTACAAACGAGACCGGGAGCAGACTGTGGATCGGACCATGAACTGTTGGTGGCAACTCTTAAGATGAAACTCAAGAGACTCAAAAGAGGGGAACGCCTAATCAGATACGAATGTAAAGGGATCATACCAGAGTACAGAGAAGAGATAAAGAACAGATTTGAGGCATTACATCTAGATGAATCGATAAATGCTGACGACTTGTGGGAAGAGATGAAGAAGGTGGTGCACGAGGAAGCAAACATCCACGTTCCCAGGAGGGAGAGAAAGAAGATATCACCATGGCTAACTGGGGAGGCAATCAAAATAGCGGAAGAAAGGAGAGGGGCGAGAGCTGCGGGGAATAGAGATCAGGTGAGGGTTTTGAATGGAAATTCCAGAAACAGGCAAGGAAAGACAAGGACAAATACCTAAATGAGAGATGCAAGGAAATGGAGGAAGAGGGGGAAAAGGGAAGAACCAGAGAGATGTTCGCGATGATGAGGAAAATGACTGGCAAGTTTACACCACGAAATGGCTCACTAAAAAACGGAAAAGGAGGAATAATAGGAGATGGGGAGGAGATAAAGAACAGATGGAAAGAATATACGGAAGCTCTCTATAACACAGACGATAAAGAGATTAGGGGAGAAGAGACCACCACAGGGAACTACGAAAAAGAACCGGGGATTATGGAGGCTGAGGTAAAATTGGCAATCACGCAAATAAGTGATAACAAGACACCAGGAGCAGACGAAATTCCTATTGAACTGATTAAAGCGGCCGGTGATGGAATAACAAAGGAGATAACAACTTTGTGCAACCTAATATGGGAAACAGAAGAATGGCCGAAAGACTGGGGTAAATCGATATTCATACCCATCTTTAAAAAGGAGACGCGAGAGCCTGCGAGAACTACAGAACTATAGCGCTGATCTCACATACGAGCAAGATACTCCTCAATATAATACACAAAAGAATGGAGAGCAGGATAGAGAGAGAATTGCCGAAAAGCCAAGCCGGCTTCAGGAAAGGGAGGGGTACAAGAGATCATATTGCAAACCTGAGATGGATTATGGAAAGACAGAGGGAATATGGCCAAGAGGTCCACTTATGTTTTATAGATTACAGCAAGGCATTTGATTGTGTAAACCACAACCTGATGTGGAAGACTTTGAGAGAAATGGGCATACCTATGCACCTGATAACTCTCCTCAGGAACTTATATTCCAACCAGATAGCAGTGGTGAGAACGGAACACGGAGAAACAGCAAGCTTCCAAATAAAGAAGGGAGTAAGACAGGGTTGTATACTATCACCGTACCTGTTCATTTTATATGCAGAAAGGATAATGAGAGAGGCAGGATTTGACGATGAGGAGTGAGGATAGCAGGAAAGGTTGTGAACAACTTAAGGTATGCGGATGACACAACATTGTTGGCTGGAAAAAAAGAAACACTGAAAAACAACATAAGGAAACTAAGGCTTGAAAGTGAGAAAGCAGGATTGTATTTCAACATAAAAAAGACTAAAGTCATGACCACAGAGAACTGGAGAAGATTCGAAGTAGATGGAGAAGAGATTGAGGTGGTATCGAGCTTCTGCTTTCTGGGAGCTACGATAGATAGGGAGGGGGATGCGAGAGAGAGATACGCCGAAGAATTACTCTGGGAAAAGGAGCAATGCAGGGACTGGAAAAGATATGGAAGGATAAAGCGGTGAGCCTGGAAACGAAAACAAGAAATTTGTAAAAGCAATGATAATACCAGTGGTGCTGTACGGGTGCGAGGCATGGACAAAAACCAAAGCACTAGAGAAGAAAATCGATGCATGCGAAATGTGGATTTGGAGGAGAATGCTGAGGGTCTCCTGGACTGAGAAGATAACAAATGAACATATACTGGAAGAGATAGGACACCTAAGAGGAGAGATGACACTGAAACAAAGAGCGGCGAGACAGAAAACGATGTATTTTGGCCATGTGATGCGTGCGGACGGCATGGAAAAGGAGATGATGCTGGCGTGTGGGGAGGGAAGACGAGGAAGAGGACGACCAAGAAAGAGATGGATGGAGGAGATACACGAGACAATGAGGATGAACCTTCCGGAACTGAGAGAGGCGACGAGAGATCGTTATGCATGGAGAAGGCTGACTATGGCGGTCGCTAGGATTCAGCGAATCGACGGCACAAGGTGACAAGGTGAGCTATGCTTGCATCAGGGTTCGGTGTTGTCAAAACAGAACCAGCAATTATTGCAAGAGGAGCGTGATATTATCAGAGTGGCTATGTAATGTATGCTGCATCCGGGATCAGGAATTATTGCTATTTACCAATTAGAGTGAACTTCTACTGATTACATACAGCGTTCAAACACCGAAATCACAAATCGATATAGATCTGACAAAAAAATGCGCTTTCCAGAAACTGTAGCATTTTTCATGTCACAACTAACATATTACAGGATGGCTCAGAATACTACAAAGAGCCTTAGAAAGTGTAGTGTCGGGGTCATTTGGCTTTTGGATATCTACTCCGTGTGTCAATTTTGAACTTGCTGCTATAGACTACGTTGACTTCACCCTTTCTGTCCCTTATGACGTAACGGCTTACGTCATAATTTAGACAGCTGCGCTACCTTATGACGTACGGCGTACCTCCAATAGTATATGGACGTCTGCATGAGTCAGTTAGCGTTTTACTGCGTTACCTTGGTAGGGCGACTAAGGGCGTGCTTACTGTTTGTGTGCTAACAGCTACTGAAAGAAGAAATTACAATGAAAAAATATTTGTAACAATTCCTATGCTGGCAACAGGGCGTGATAATTGCATAGTCATGGTCGATTGTACAGTGTTCAGGCACGATGTTGCGTAAAAGGTTTAGCAAAGAAGAAGAGGTTGCAGAATTATTGCTAAAGTCTTCCGAAACTGATGTACAGCCTCCTAGTGAAAGTAGCAATTTTGTTGATGCAAGTAATGACGGGGATAGTGATGAAAGTACTGTATGGACGGCGAAAACGTCGGCACCCATCAGACGCAGCACTGATGTCACAGGACATGACGATGCCACCCTAGCAACTGTAAGATGTATCAGACTTGTAACTGAAGCGTAATCGTCTGTGCGCAATGAAGATCAAATAGATGGATTTATACGGCCCAGACTAGAATCAATAAGCTTTATTTAAACAATTGATAAAAAATTCGAGCTACTTAGGTAGGCCTACATTTGAACAGTGAATCGAGGCAACTCAACAGAGATTTTTCAGCAAACATTTATAATCAAACCATTCTACACAATGGGGTCCGTTCATATCAGGAAAGTAAGTAAAGTAAAGTAAGTATATCCTTTATCGAGAAGCACTCGCAAACGCACATCACTGTACATGGCAAGATTAATACATTCAAACAATTAAACAAAATTTATATATGCAACCAATGAATTGAATGAGAAGTTTTATTGTACATCACGGGGAACATAGAGGAAGAAGATATAGGGCTAGTCATAGGGGAAAATGAAGGGCTTAAATAGACAGGTCTAGGGAAAACATAGTTTATTTGTATAGCATCCGGGCAAGGAAGAATTTCTGAGACAGGTTGTCAAACATGGGACCGTGGTCGCAGGGAGTAGCGCGATTGCTTGATCGGCGGTAACAATTATTTATGCAATACATGACAAGGATTGTGCAGAATACAGGCAAAGAGTTTAGTATCCGCATTGCTACAGTTACAGCATATATATATATATATATATATATATATATATATATATATATATATATATATATATATATATATATATATATATATATATATATATATATATATATATATATATATATATATATATATATATATTGTGCACACATTACACAATTTAACCCATTATGTAAGATCTCAATTTTTCGACTATAATGAGATAGCATTGACAGGGCACCTCAAAACATAATACTAGAGACAAGATATTTTACGCCAGCAAAACTAGTATATATACACAAGTTTTGCACCATTTGCCAATTGTAGATTCTTCAAAACATTTGACCTAACTATATAGGTAGGTAAGTATATCCTTTATTGAAAAGCCAATTGCTAACCGCACTTTGGTGCACATAGTTCTTAAAATAGATATATAACTTTCACCCCATCCTCTATATGCAGCCACTAGACTAGCTCTCTGAATTTCTTATTTCAAATGAAGCAACTTCAAGGCTATAGAATGAATGTAAGTAAAGAAACGGTCGAGATGTATGTCTAAAACAACTAGAAGAGGAGACAAGATGAAGGAAAAATACCTGTACGCAGAATGTAAAGATAAGATTGCCAGTTTCCTCGGATATATGGTATTATTTTTTCGTTCAGTGAATAATGTGAACATACTTCAACATTTGCTGAAAGTTGTGGTGTATTTCAATTTTTATAAGTGTATCCCTGTTATTGCGGTTACTGAGAAAAAATAATAATAGTAACATGCTTCTCTAGATTAAAGTAGAGTAAAGGACGTACTACTTAGCGGAAGTTTTGGCAACGTTCACGACATATAGAATAGAACAACTGAAAGTTATCCATCCCAATGATGGGCCACGAACCAGACGAAATTTGCAAATGTGTCCCAAGTCGCTTGGTCGTGTTTGGGAATTCCACCTTATTCTGTCGCTATAACAGTGTGTTTTCCAAGTGCGAGCTGCTGAGTGTTATTTAGTTCTCAACAATATAACATACATGTAAGCTGCTCTCTGCCTTTTTCGTATTGTTTATTTAAAATGTAGGCTATCTGGACAAAGCCATAACTGCAAATGTAATTTTGACTGAGGCATCATCATCATCATCAAATATCCGTTTAATAGAAATTCAGGTTGACAAAACCGCAAACTGAAACAGATAATCATAGAGTTCGGATAGTTCTAGGTCGACAAGCCATGTGGTCAAACAGTCAATCCCGCCTAGGTGTTATTCAATATTGTCAATACATGTTCTTGTACAGGAGCGTGATATAAAATTTCTATTGTCCTTCGGTGGTAGTTTGTACTCGTGGGTTCGTAGGTTGTATCCGTGACTGCGATACTCGGGAAGAAATCTTCTGAGCACATGGCGCTGGTCAGATATTATGGCCCTGAATAGGGAATCATCGGCCGCGACGGCCAATTGCTCCGCTGCGGGGGCGGTTGGAGGAAGAAACCCGTTTCGCTTTAGCCTGTCCAAAAGTTTCTCGATCTTGGCCCGGTCGCTTGCCTGGGTGAACCACCACCGGATGAGCAGGAGTTCGTGTAATGGAGGATACTAACTTTGTAGTGATAGAATGGCAATAAACTAAGGTGAATAAAGTTGTGGCGGTATACTAGACAGTACCTTGTCAATGACACTGACACTGTAGCCTATCGTTCAATTCCAAACAGCATTACTTACCATCATCAATTGCGTTCCCCACAGCGAAACGTTACCGTTTTTACTACAATGGAATATTCGCAATTCTCCGTCGGCCATAAGACTCTCGGCTGACATCATCCTGTACTTTTTACCAGAGGGAGATGAACCATCCTACCAGTTCTCCTTTGTATCCGACAACAATTACGTGATTCAACCGTGGAAGTGGGTCCAAATGTTTTCAATCATGGTTTTCGTTCATTTGATCTATTCCAAATTCATATGATTCCTGGTCCATTATTTCTCGAACAAGACTAGGGTCTCCAGAATTTCGGCATATGAAGGCCACATCATTTGCAAAATTCAATTAAGAGAATATCTCTAATCCAATGCCTGCACCTGAGTGTTATTCAGTAGCAGCGAGCTGTGTGTTCTTAATCTGGTCTGTTGGCGGCAAGAAATGGCCTAGGAAAATTACCAACCCTGTCATAATTCACTTTGCACGCGAATCAATATGAAGTCACACCATCAACGCTGTATATCTCGGTGTTGAGCTCCTTATAAGGTTCACAATTTCTAGAAATTCTCAACAGAGAGGAACAGTTCATAGAGAGCTTAGAGTTCTACAGACTCTAAAGCCAACTTCAACTTTCATAGGTTGCCTGCAACGGTTGTCGATACTCCATTGTGGATTGAAACAGATTAATTAAATGCGATCCGCAGTAGACATTCATGAGTTCTATGCGCTTGAGTTGAAGCAAACACCTCTTTATCCTCGCTACAAGGGAATCTGTAAAGCCATACCTGGCACGGACAGGAGGGTAATACGGCGGTAGATCTTCCGATCCAAACGACTTCCCTTGCCTTCTGATCCAATCAACTGGCGTGTAAACGGCATTCCGTACACTCAAGCGCTATTTTGACCATAATTATGAATTACACCGTTGCAACGACATTAGCTGATAGAAATTTTGGCAATAGACGTCTTGATAACTTATTTTCTGTTATTGTGTAATTGATCAGCAAGCATATTGCTGTAAACAAAACGATTAACATCGACCAATCAGCGCTTAGCAAATATACGTTAAGTTGACCTTACAACTTTTGAGACGCGCTGCATGGTTTCCAGTCAGTTTAGTACACCCTCGTCGTTAAAGTGTTAACACTTCATCTTAACGCTTTACTGTAAAGCGGTAATTGGCTACATGCAATTCATCCAAAACATTTTTATAGCACATCTCCAGATAACTACTAAGAGGTACTATCGGCCCAAACTCGGCGGAAAAGAACAGTTTTCGAGTGTTTTTAAAAGTGCTTGCAGAATCCCTAGCAAAGACAACGCGTAAATAGAACTGGGTGTAGCCTATGTAGCCTAACCACTGAAAAAGCACGACGCACCATTGTCGAGATGAGTGCAAAAGGAACAACTAATTCACCCGACCAGTAGAATGAAGATTTGTACGACCAGCCAAACCAAGAATGTAGCTGACAGTTACTATGTGTTACTGGGCCTGTGATCACGGCCGGATTAAGACTAGTGAATTTGAAGATATGTAGTGTAGTTGTTGTTTTAATGAAGTAGAGAGTTGTTGTTATGTAGAAGTTACAGTCGCGTTGTGTTTAATGAAGAACTGTGTTTGAATATTAACTGTGGTTTAAAAGAAATACATTCAAAGAACTGTGTCAATTTACTTCGTAAACAGTTAGAAGACGTTGAGCAATTTATACGTAGAGATAAGGAAAGTTTTGAGTTAGGTCACAACTAAAGAAAGGACAGAAGAGTTGGTGACATATTTGGTGGCAGCAGCGGTGGAATTCGAAACAACGTCTGGGATTCGAAACAACGTCTGGGAAACAACGTCTGGAATTCGAAACAACGTCTGGGATTCGAAACAACGTCTGGGATTCGAAACAACGTCTGGGATTTGAAACAACGTCGACTGGTGAATACGCATTCAAATCATTGGTAAATCTACGACAACGAAAGCCTCAACGACAAAGGTATACAAGTTTGTTGTTTTCAAACAAAGAACAATCCCCAATACTTCAAACACAAAAGAAAACTCGTGTTTTCCAGAAAGGACAGCACTGAAGTAAAGAAGTAAGATGGAGAAATTAAGTGTCAAAAAACAAGCAGAACTGAAGAAGATGTCTTCTGAAAGATTAAAACAGCGCTTGTTAAAGGCTGGTTTTGAAGAAGAAAAACTGGAAGATATGTCACGTGAAGACATGTTAGAAGCGCTAGCTGAAGTCTGGCTTAAAGAAGAAGCAGAAGAAGAAGAAGGTGCTGTCGGTGGTGCTGTGGAAAAGGTTATTGAGAAACCACCTGGACCTATGTCTATGGAGATGATGATGCAGTGGATGATGATGAAAGAAGAAAGAGAGGAGAAACGGAGACAAGAAGAAGAAAGAGAGGAGAAACGAAGAGAAAGAAAGAGAAGAAGACAAGAAGAGAAAGAAATGAACAGGAAGAAGAACGTCTTCAGAGAGAGAAAGAAGAGAAAGCAATTACGTCTTCAAGAGAGGAAGAGAAGGCAGAACGTCTTCAGAGAGAGAAAGAAGAGAAAGCAGAGAATGCAAGAATGTCTTCAAGACAGAGAAAGAAGAGAAGGAAGAATTACGTCTTCAGAGAGAGAAAGAAGAGAAAGCAGAGCAAGTTCGTGTGGCAGAACTTGAATTGCAAAAGCAGCAATTTGAGATTCAATTAGAGCAATTGAGAAGAGATAGAGAAGATGCTGAAAGGAGAAGATTAGAGCAGATGATTGAATTTGAAAGGGCGCGGAAAAGTGACGAAGAGATACGTCAGCAACAGATTGAAGAGAAGAGACTACGTGAAGAAGAAAAGGAAAAAGTGCGAATTTCAGAGTTGGAGCGAGCAGAACAGGTTAGACAAGAAGAACTGAAATTACAGAAAGAAAGCATGGAGAGGGCGGAAGCGGAAAGACAAGAACGTTTAAAGTTGGAACAACAAAAAATAGCATTAAAAGAAGCACAACTCAAAGAGGAGAAACAAAATAGAGAAGCTCAAGAACAAAGAAGAGAAGAAGAACGAGAAGAACAGAAAAGGAAAAAGGAAGAAAGTGAAACGATGGTTTCGAAAATAAAGAAAATTGGTGATGCCATGAAACACGTGTTACCTAAAATGCCAAACGATATGATGGAGGTGCCATTATATTTCGAAACGGTTGAGAATGCGTTTCGTAGTTTCAATGTGCAGGAACAATTCTGGGTGAAGTTACTATTGCCATTGATGACTCCGAAAGCTAGAACTGTTCTAAACAGATTGTCATTCGCTGATTTAGACGATTATCAGATCGTGAAAGAACACTTGTTAAAAGAATTCAAGTTGACACCGAGAGAGTACAGATCGAAGTTTATTGATGCGAAGAAGACAGCTGAAGAAACGTATACAATGTTTACAGCAAGGCTGAAGAACTTGTTGAACTATTATGTGAAAAGTCGCAAAGTGGATAAGAATTTTGAGAAGTTGTTTGATTTATTAGTGGCGGATAAGTTGAAAGAATCACTACCACCAGGTCCACTACAGTTTGTGCTGTCGAAGGAAGGAACTGATTGTTACGAAGCTAGTGTTGTGGCAGACCTAGCAGACATTCATGTTAATAATCGAATTGGTTTGGCAATTCCGAATAAGACAAGTTTTGGTTTTGTACCCAATGGCAAAAGAAATCAACAGTCCACTCCAAATTTTGGTTTTCATTGGAAGAGCAATCAAGAAACAGGAAATCAGTTCAGAAGTACAGAAGTGAAACCAAATTATCCGGTAGTTCACGAGAATAAAGAGTCGATGATGGCCAGACAACGTCCGGTATATAACAAGTCACCACCAAGGTTTGTCGCGAGAGAAGGCAATGCATCGTTTACTCCATATAAAAGAAAAGAAAGCATTGAACAACGAGGTGCAGTGGTGAAACGTTGTCACAATTGTGGATCGGACAGGCATTTAATGAAATTCTGTCCAGTTCCTGTTACAACCTCAAATTATGGTGGAAAACAAGAAAATTCGAGGGTGAATCGAATTCAAGTGGTTGATAATTCTGAAAGTCAAGCCACAGAACATCAGAATAATGAAACTGAAGTAAAGTCAGTGATGAAATGTCATCTTTCACCTGATATTCAGAAAGAAATTCTATTGCACAATGGAATGCAGAAAGAAATGGCTGGAAGAGATGAAAGTACAGCATTGAAGAAAGTGGTATTGCAGTACGTCGAGGTAGAGATTCGTGGAACAGCAGGAAAAGAACCAATAAAAGTAAAAGCACTTATTGATTCTGGAGCAGAGGTTCCGGTGATTAGTGAAGAATTACTGGAAGGCATGAAGGTGGAGCAGATTGGAAAAGTGAATTTACAATGCGTGGCAGGAGATGCCATTCCTGCAAAGTTAGTGAAAGTTGATGTAAGGCTGTGTTGTAACGATGTGGAAGAAGAGATAATTCCGCATAAAATCAAATGTTCACTGACACCGTATGTAACATTGATGTGTGCTAGTATTGCAAAAATGGGAAGCACAGAAAGATTCTTGTTGCATCCAGAAATCATTGCAGAACTAAAAGCCGTGCCACAAGTGAAAATGATACAAGGAGATGTGCAAGCAAATGTAACGACGAGATTGCAGAGTCAGCGAAAGAAAGTGGTAGAAGTCGAAGAGGAAAGTGAAACTGAAAGTTCAAGCGAAGAGGAAAACGAAAGCGATGATCAACAAAGTTTAATGCAAGACGGTATAACAGCAGAGATGAGTGAACAAGAGATGGCTGCATGCAAGAATGGTAATCTAAATGAAACGAAAGAGGATAATGAATGTGATGTGGAGATAGCAGATTTGTTTCAAGAAGATGAGAAAGATGAAGAACAACAGATGCAGATTGCAGACGCAAAGAAATTCGAAGAACAGCAGAGACAAGATGAATCATTGAAAGCATGGTGGAATTTAGCGCAAGATAAAGAATCTGAATTCTGCGTGGTAAATGGCTTACTGTACAAGAGATATCGAATATTAGAGCAAACGATATATCAATTGGTGTTACCAAAAGAGCGACGAATGAAAGTGATGGAGTTGGCTCACGAATCAGTATTTGGAGGACATCTTGGAGAAGAGAAAACTAGAGAACGAATAAAGTTGTCTTTTACGTGGCCAAAGATGAGAAGAGATATAGTGAAGTTTTGCAAATCATGTGAGAAATGTCAATTAAAGGCAAGAAGTTTGGTGATGGACAGGGTTCCTATCACTCCAATTCCAAGAGAAGATGTAAGTTTCAGAAGAATTACGGTGGATTGTGTAGGACCAATCGAGCCAGCATCTGCTGCAGGTCACAAGTATTGTTTATGTATTGTCGATTCTTGCACCAGATGGCCTACAGTGTTTCTCTTGAAATCATTAACTGCAAAAGCTGTATGTGATGCTTTGATGGAGTTGTTCATGAACGTTGGTGTACCTTCTGTGATCACAAGTGACCAAGGAACAAATTTTACTGCGAGTCTGACAAGAGAATTTCTGAATTTAATGGGGTGTAGTCCAAGATTTGACACGCCAGGTCATCCAGAAGCAGCTGGATTAGTAGAAAGATGGAATCAAACATTCAAGAAAATGATCCATCATGTAATTGTTGACAATCCAAGGCAATGGCACAAAGTAATTCCGTTTACAGTGTGGGCATTACGAGAAGTACCGAATGCAACTACTGGAATTGCTCCTTATATGTTGGTGTATGGAAAGATTCCGCGTGGACCACTGGCAATTCTAAAAGAAAGTTGGACAAGAGAAATTAATTTACCACCTCATATTGGAATCCAACCAGAAAAGTACTTGAAAGACATGAAAGCAAATATGGAAAAAGCATTATTGTTTGCAGAATCATATTCACGAGAGAAGCAATTACAGTATACGAATCAATACAACAAAAGAGCGAAACATAAAGAATTTGAACCGGGTGAAAAAGTCATTGTGTTATATCCGACTTCAACAAATAAACTGATGTCACGATGGCATGGTCCATGTACTGTCATACAACGAAGGTCAAAGTACTCTTATTTGATTGATATGGGTGACGATTGTCGAAAGATAATTCACGCAAATAAAATCAGAAAGTACATTACAAGAGCAATGAGTTGTGGACTAATCGTTGAAGAAGATGAAGACTTTGGTTCAGTGGTTGAACTGCTGACGAAGAATGACTTGCAAGATGAAAAGAATTCACTGAATCTTGATCCTGAACAGATTAGCCATTTAACATTGACTCAACAAAAACAATTGCTGGAAGTACTGAACAAATATTCCGATCGATTTTCTGAAAAGCCTGGATTATGTACATTGGTTGAACATGAAATTGAACTGAAACCGGAATTTCGTGAAAAAGAATTTATGGCTTACCGTATTCCACTCATCTATCGAGCAGAAGTTGAACGACAAATTAAAGAAATGCTTCAAGCCAACATTATAAAACCATCTTCGAGCAGAATGGCAAGTCCGCTGGTTATTGTTAAAAAGAAAGACGGTTCTCTGAGACTTGCCTGCGACTACAGATACATTAACTCGTTCACTGTGGATTGTAAATATCCAATGCCGATTGTAAAAGACGTGTTGCACAAAGTTGGAAAATCAAATGTGATCTCGATTTTTGATTGTCGAAGTGCTTACTGGACTTGTCCTGTTAAGCAAACTGATCAATGGAAAACTGCTTTTGTTACTCACAATGGACTGTACGAGTTTACTCGTGTTCCTTTCGGGATGATCAACTCAGGAAGAACATTTGTTAAAGCAATTAACATGGTTTTACAGCCTATAAATGAATTTGCTGAGCCCTATGTAGATGACATTGCTGTGCATTCAGATGATTGGAAGATTCATTTACAGCATTTAGATGCATATTTAATGCAAATGAGACTGCATAACATTACTCTGAACTTAAAGAAATGTATCTTTGGTAAGAGTGAGGTAAAGTTCATCGGTCATGTGGTTGGTTCTGGAACGATTCAAATGAATCCAGATAGAATTGAAAGTTTAATTAATTTGAAAACCCCAGAAACGAAGAAACAAGTTAAGCAATTGCTGGGATTTTTTGGTTACTATCGACAGTTTATCAAAGATTTTGCACAGATTGCGAAGCCTATATCTGATTTGACAAGCAAACATGTTTCAGATAAGATTGATTGGACTGATAGACATCAACAGGCATTTAATTTACTTAAAGATGCTGTACGCTCTAAAGTTGTTTTATATGTTTTTGATGTTGGAAAACCTTTTAATTTGTACTGTGATAGTAGTGATTTTGCAGTAGGAGCTGTGCTAACGCAGATGGATGATAAGGGAATAGAGCGCCCTGTGTCATTTATAAGTCAGAAGTTGACTGACACCCAGAAGAGATGGGCAACTGTGGAGAAAGAAGCCTATGCTATTGTTTGGGCTCTAAATAAGTTGAAAGAGATAATAATTGGATCTAAAGTTCACATCTTTACCGATCACAATCCTTTAACTTATCTGACTGAATCTATGTCTAAGTCTGCTAAACTGGTGCGTTGGGCTTTGGCACTGCAAACTTTTGATGTAGAAGTTAATTATAAGAAAGGACGATTAAATGTTGTAGCAGATTGTTTATCTAGATTATAAGATTGTTTATTTTACTGTTTTGTATAGTATTAAGTTTATTGCATAATTTAGTACATGATGATTTCGCAAATTTTTAAGTTTAATTTGCTCAATCCAAAGAAAGGGAAGGAGGTAATGTGAACAAATGTTTTGCATATATAATGAGCACAGGTGTTCCTTAGGTTGATATATATATAATTCGTATTCGATTGTTAAGCTGTTTTAGTCTTAGGCCTTAGTTGCGCGGTCGCCTGGCGGCGCTTGGCCTAAAGTAGCCTAAACTTTGGCTGACGACAGATTCTCTGCACGTGTAGTTAGCGCGCCGAACTTAGAAACTGCTGATGATAGTGAATTTGAAGATATGTAGTGCAGTTGTTGTTTTAATGAAGTAGAGAGTTGTGTTATGTAGAAGTTACAGTCGCGTTGTGTTTAATGAAGAACTGTGTTTGAATATTAACTGTGGTTTAAAAGAAATACATTCAAAGAACTGTGTCAATTTACTTCGTAAACAGTTAGAAGACGTTGAGCAATTTATACGTAGAGATAAGGAAAGTTTTGAGTTAGGTCACAACTTTGCTGGAAGTACTGAACAAATATTCTGATCGATTTTCTGAAAAGCCTGGATTATGTACATTGGTTGAACATGAAATTGAACTGAAACCGGAATTTCGTGAAAAAGTGGATTATGGCTTACCGAATTCCACTCATCTATCGAGCAGAAGTTGAACGACAAATTAAAGAAATGCTTCAAGCCAACATTATAAAACCATCTTCGAGCAGAATGGCAAGTCCGCTGACTTGTTGTTTAAAAAGAAAGATCGGTTCTCTGAGACTTGCCTGCGACTACAGACACATTAACTCGTTCACTGTGAGTTGTAAATATCCAATGCCGATTGTTCAAGACGTGTTGCACAAAGGACTGGAAAATCAAATGTAATCTCGATTAACAGATTTTCGAAGTGCCTACTGGACTTAAACCGGTTAAGCAATATGATCACGAGTAACCATTCCTTTGTTACTCAGAATGGACTGTAAGAGTTCACTCGTGTTCCTTTCGGAATGATCAACTAAGGAAGAACATTTGCAAATGAGACAATTAACATGGTTTTAAGCCTATAAATGAATTTGCTGAGCCTTATGTAGATGAAATTGCTGTGCATTCAGATGATTGGAAGATTCATTTACAGCATTGTGATAATATTTAATGCAAATGAGACTGATAACATTACTCTGAACTTAAAGAAATGTATTTTTGGTAAGAGTGAGGTAAAGTTCATCGGTCATGTGGTTGGTTCTGGAACGATTCAAATGAATCCAGATAGAATTGAAAGTTTAATTAATTTGAAAACCCCAGAAACGAAGAAACAAGTTAAGCAATTGCTGGGATTTTTGGTTACTATCCGACAGTTTATCAAAGATTTTGCACAGATTGCGAAGCCTCATATCTGATTTGACAAGCAAACATGTTTCAGATAAGATTGACTGGACTGATAGACATCAACAAGCATTTAACTTACTTAAAGATGCTGTACGCTCTAAAGTTGTTTTATATGTTTTTGATGTTGGAAAACCTTATTTTGCAGTATGTAACGCAGATGGATGATAAGGGAGATGTTGGAAAACCATTTAATTTGTACTGCTAGGTGGCCAGGCTGTATTTTGCAGCCATTTTCTGTGCTAACGCAGCTGGATGATAAGGGAATTCCACGTCCTGTGTCATCTATAGGTCACATCTTTTGATCACAATCCTTTAACTTATCTGACCGCATCTGTGGAGAAAGTCTGCCTATGCTGGTGTTTGGGCTTTAAATAAGTTGAACTTTTGATGTAATTGGATTAAAGTTCACATCTTTAAGGACAATCCTTAACTTATCTGGCTGAATGTATATCTAAGATTGCTAAAGATTGTTTATTTTACTGTTTTGTGATAGTATTAAGTTTATAAGAAAGGACGATTAATTGTTGTAGCATGATTGTTTCGCTAGATTTTAAATTTTAATTTGCTCAATCCAAGAAAGGGATTCTTGTAATGTGAACAAATGTTTTGCATATATAAAAGCACAGTGTTCCACAAGTGAAAATGATACAAGGAGATGTGCAAGCAAATGTAACGACTGTTTTAGTCTTAGGCCTTAGTTGCGCGGAAGCCTGGAAAAGGCGCTTGGCCTAAAGTGAAACGATGGTTTCGAAAATAAAGAAAATTGGTGATGCCATGAAACACGTGTTACCTAAAATGCCAAACTTATATGATGGAGGTGCCATTATATTTTGAAACGGTATGAGAATGCGTTTCGTAGTTTCAATGAAGCAGGAACAATTCTGGGTAGAAGTTACTATTGCCATTGATGTTTAATGAAGAACTGTGTTTGAATATTAACTGTGGTTTAAAAGAAATACATTCAAAGAACTGTGTCAATTTACTTCGTAAACAGTTAGAAGACGTTGAGCAATATATACGTAGAAATAAGGAAAGTTTTGAGTTAGGTCACAATTTAATTTAATTTCAGTTTAGGCTACTTATAAGGTAATTCATACAACCTAATCTTTCCATGCCAGCGCCTTTCTATAATCTATGGCATCTCTATTCGCATATTCTTCTTATCCACGCGCGCACACACACACACATGCAACTATTCTATAGTATATAACGCATTTTGAAATTACACTTACTAGCATTCAACAATTTAAGTCATGAAGAAAGTTAAAAGTATATGCGGAAAACAGAACATTTTATGTAGGCCTAATGTATATGTAGTTTGCGAATCAGACAGATTTTGCACAAGGTGTTATACGTTATGAATGCTAGAAGAGACGAGGAAATGTGAGAATCGGAATGCAAAGCAAAGCAAAAAGTAAGAAATGAAATTATTATTGGTCATAAAGGAATAAAAGGATGTTTTCCTTACTATTGCAGGGGTTAATGGCAGGGACAATGGCAGAGGTAAGTATCCTATGAGGGTAATTTTATTGTAGGGTGATAAACTGATAATGGCAGAGGTAATGTCCTGCTCCCATCCAAAGAAATCGGAAAAGCCGCAAGTATCAACTGCTCAGTCTCTAACATACTTGCAGATTGTCTTCGATTTCAAAAACTCACACTTGATATTATTGCTGCAGACTTGTTACATCAATTGAATATAAATGCTCGACGTCGAAGAAATTCGGAAATCAACCTCGAAGTCTTGGAAATTACCATATCTGCATGAGTTCATTGGCAACACCAATGCATGGAAAATGTCTCGTGTATTCGTTTGGGTGAGTTGACATAGAGGTCCATATTACGATATTGCAAAATTAGTTTCAGCTGCGGAAATATCGTGAGTAATTTAGTTTGATCGATAGCCGCATTTGCTCTAAATTTAAGTAGCCTAGTTACTTTAAAAAACAAGGTTATTTGGCTAATAAGGTTTTACGTTTAAGAATTTGTTAGTAAGAATTATTGCTAAGAAATTTGAAAATATCAGACATGGTATGGGAGAGTCATCATCATCATCATCAGTTCCAGACATTCATGATCACCATTGTCCTCGGTAATTTGTCAAGTCAACTGCAAGTGTAAGTACAGGTGATGTTGTGTCTTCTTTTATGTTGTCTATCCAGCGTAGTTTTGGTGTTCCTTCGCTTGTTTTCCTTAAAATATTGCATGTGTTGCATAGCGTTGGAATTGGTTAACTGGCTTTCTATCCAAACCCTCGGAGTCTTCGCTGAACAACTTTGTCTAGAAGAGTTGTTTGGATTCCAAATGCTTGTACAATGACATCGTATCTTCTGAACTCGTGAAATCCTGCAATCTTCCGTTGCCAACTCATTTCTGCTGTAAGAATTCTCTTCTGAACTTGCTTTCTCAATTATCCAGCATTCCGATTCGTATAGGAAAATCGGTTGTATCATCGTCTCATATATTTTAGTCTTGGCTTTCTTTGCTAATTCTCAGCTTCTCTATATTCTGTTCATTATTCCATTTTGAAGTGCGTACAATTCTCCTTTCTATGTCTTTTTCGTTTCTGTAATTTCCTAGTGATGAGGCCAAGGTGGTCAGCAAATCTGAGATTATTCACCCGCCTTTCATTTAACTTGATTCCTGCCTCTGTGTTGCTAAGACTGATAGACATTACTGCTTCTAATACTAGGCTAAATATGCATGGGATACGTCCTTGTCGTACTCTCGTTTTTATTTGAAAGTATTATGTGATCTTTTTTATCAACTTTTATTACACTTGATGATTTTCGATATATTCCTTGTACAAGTTTAATTATTTGCTCTGGATTCCTGCATTTTGCATTACTCTCCACATTCTATCATGATATATTCTGTCGAATGCTTGTTTGAAGTCCATAAAGAGGATGAAAACTTTCTTGTTGTGTAATATATATATATATATTTTCAAGTATCTATCGCACTGTGAAGAGTTGATCAATTGTGCTTCTTCTTGGCCGGCGTCCACTGTCTCCTTGCTACCACTCAGTGTCATTATTATTATTATTGTTATTATAATTATATTATTATTATTATTATTATTATTATTATTATTATTATTATTATTATTATTATTATTATTATTATTATTATTATCAGCTAAGTTTTGGACAATATAGTTAAAGTTAAAGAAACTCTTGAAGTTTTTACTTTTTTTAAACATGAACATCCACGGTAATGCAAACTGCATCATATATGTTTTTTGTCCAAAGCGACATTTTATCATTTCAGAAATTGCATTCGTGTAGAGCTCCAGGCTTCTCTGCCGTTAAGGGATGGTGGTCTGGGTGTACGTTGTGCTTCTACGCTGGCACTTTCTGCCTTTCTGGCTTCTGCTGCTAGCACAAGCGAACTTCAGGCATGCATATTACCGACAGAGTCGGCTGAGATACCCTATGAACTTGCAAATTCAGCACTCACCGCTTGGATGACCCTAACAGGTGCAGAACCACCCACAGGAGCAGCAATTTATCGACAAAAAGATTTAGACCACCAATATATAGACAAGGCATGGACACTGGACAGGCCAACTCGCGTCCACCAGCACTCCATGTGATCGTGCTCGACAACTAGCTTCTCGAGCACCTCACTCTGGTGACTGGATGCTAGCTCTCCCTGTGACTGAAAATACGAATCGCAGTCGGGGTGAGGCTAGGTACGACACTCTATGAACCACATCTGTGCCAACACTGTCGACAAAAATTCGACGCAAGAGGACTCCATGGGCTGGTTTGCAGAGGAGGCGGAAGACATCAACGACACAGTATGTTAAACGACATCATCTGGAGAGCACTTGGCAGAGCAAAAATCCCCTCACAGAAAGAAGCTCTCGGCCGTTCAGGAGAAGATGGAAAGCGACCAGACGGTGTCACGCTGATCCCTTGGTCACGTGGACGATGTCTTGCATGGGATGTGACAGTACCCGACGCCAATGCCACGTCTCATCTTGGCGATACATCTATCGGAGCTGGCGAAGCCGCCAAAAGCGCAGCTGTCTCCAAGAGGGTCAAATATTCCACCATCACTATCACCCACGCTTTTGTAGCGGTCGCCTTACAAACTGGCGGCGCTTGGACCAGGGAATGACTGCAGTTTGTTTCTGATTTGAGAAGACGGATAAGTGACGCAACCCATGATCCAATGGAGACATCATAGCTATTCCAGCGGATCTCAGTGGCTCTTCAACGGCGGAACGC
>JACEVL010000047.1:120000-207500 GCA_020284085.1 Aporrectodea caliginosa | reverse complement strand
AGACGCTTTCTACCCGAGTCCCGGAGTTACAGATATAATCTACGAACACGAGTCCACGGATACAAACTGCCTCCAAAGGATGATAGGAATTTTATTTCCATAATGCTGTATATATAAGAACATATACTGGCAGTATAGTGAAGCCCACGGGCAGGTCTGACTATTAGGACACGCTGGCTAGCCGCCTCAGAATATGCCGCATGATGCACTATTGCTTGTTGAAGTTGCGTCTGTGTCAACTTGATTTTTCTTGAAATAAACGAATATGTGATGATGATGATGATGATGATGATGATGATGATGATGATGATGATGATGATGATGATGATGATGATGATGATGATGATGATGATGATGATGATGATGATGGTTTTAGTAGCGTTGAAATGCCCATGAACGATGAATTTAAACGTACAACGTACACACGTGACCAGCTACTCACCCTGCGAACACTCAGACCAGTCTTAAATCATTGCGCTCATACACTCGTCGACTCGCTAATTACCATCAGGCGGACAGTTCGCGGGTGCAGAGGCGGGCAGCACCAAAGACCGGCCCAGGTGTAACCAAGATCCTTCCACTCTTGAGTGTACACTTATTCTGGCACATCTGGTGTCCTTATCATTTCGGGCAATCGTCCGGTCAGGCAGCCGAATAATCAGAACCAGGCAGCTAACACCAGCACTACCCTTGTACAGTGTACACCACAGGGAGCTGGTTCTGATTCATCCGCGTATCGCGAGACACACGGTACAACACAGCAACCTGACCCGCTTCGGATGCTTGAATATTCGCTCTCTCAAGCCAATTGACGATAAGCGGC
Organism: Aporrectodea caliginosa; assembly: GCA_020284085.1. NCBI lineage: Eukaryota > Metazoa > Annelida > Clitellata > Crassiclitellata > Lumbricidae > Aporrectodea > Aporrectodea caliginosa. The sequence continues at coordinate 206,677 of JACEVL010000047.1, read as the reverse complement.
GCCAGGCAAGGGTTAACTTTTTAAACCACGGTGGCATTGCCATCGTCGCCACGCATGGTGTCGCTTTATCTAAAATCGACCTTCGGCAGAAGGCAACATCGTTTGAGTTCCTGTGTTGTCGGACGCTCTCCGGAGGCAGCAGTCATCTCCTCGTCGTCTTATACCGGCCAGGGTCACAATCAATTGCCCCGGTATTTTTTGACGAGTTATCTCTCGCTAGTATATCTCTTCCAATCATCATCACCGGAGACATAGGCATCCATCTCGAGCGAGCGCTGGAACCAGAAGTAATGAAATATAATACGATCCTGACGACCTACGGCTTCCGATAGCACGTAAGGACTCCAACACATCGACTAGGCGGCCTGCTGGACCACGTGATCACGCCCGAAAGCGCGTCGCCACCTGATGTCTTGGTCACCGATGTCGGGCTGTCGGACCACATGCTGTTGTCTTGGTCCATCAGTATGACACCACCTGCACCAACCTATGTTAATATGGCTCAGCGGAAGTGGCAGCAGTTTGATCCTGCTGCCTTTCTCGCCGACCTGTCAAAGACAGATCTATGTCCAGTCACTGACCCGGCGACTGAGAGCTCTGCAGACAATCTCGCAGATACCTTCGACTCAGTAATCAGCGGCCTTCTTGATAAGCATGCTCCTGCTTCAGAGTTCACAGTGCGAGAGCGTTCTCATCAGCCGTGGTTCGACAATGAATGCCGTGAGACTAGGCGGAAGGCTCGACGTCTGACCTGGCGTTGTCAGAGCGACGCTGCTCGTACAGAGGATAAACAGGCCTGTAGCACAGCCTTACGTGCGGCTAGGAAGTTGTCTCATCAGAAGGCCTCTGATTACTGGAAGTCGAAACTCACGTCGGCGGGCAAAAATCAGCGTCATGTGTGGCAGTCGGTGAACCATCTGCTTGGCGAGGGCAAAAACACTGCTAGGGCTGGCTCCTTTTCTGCGGCTGCCTATCATGACTACATGGACAAGAAAATCGCTGACATCCGAGCATCGACATCTGACGCAAGTGAGGCGACCTTAACTGATTGCCCAACTCTAGACCTATGCGAGTTCCTCCCGATCACCACGGAAGATGTTATTAAAATCATTGTTTCTTCACCAGTAAAACAGTGCTCTCTTGACATACTTTGAACGTGGCTCATGAAGGAGGCGGCTCCACTACTGGCGCCTTTCATCGCTCGGATGTTCAATCAATCCTTCGCCATCGGCCGTTTCCCGTCCAAATGGAAGCACGCAATAGTCAAGCCACTCCTTAAGAAAGCTGCAACAGAAGAATCGTCACCCTCGAACTTCAAACCGGTCTCAAATAAAACATTCGTATCAAAAGTACTTGAGCGAATTGCCAACCATCAGCTGGCTGAGTACCTGTCTGAATCTCGCCTTGTTCCTCGGTTTTATTCTGCCTACAGGCGTCGCCATTCCGCTCCTTAAAGTGTTCTCGGATGTTGACAAAGCCATAGATTCCGGCCAACTGTCGCTCCTGTCACTACTTGATATGTCGGCTGCATTCGACACAGTAGACCATGACATCTTGATACAGCGACTGTCGCGCTCGTTTGGAATCAAGGACAGAGCGCTCAGTTGGCTTGAATTCTACATTAAAGATCGCACACAATCCGTGCATTTGGCAGAGAAGGAGAAGCCACCTGTGGTATTTAATAATGATCAGTGCTTGACCCTCTCCTCTTTGTTCTATATACGGCCGATGTCGAGATAATTATAGAAGTTCATGGATTCCTCCACCACTGCTATGCGGATGATACACAGCTTTACTTCTTCTGCGAACCATCACAAACCGCTGAACTGAAACAGAGAGTGTTGCTGTGTATCGAACGCATTTCAGAGTGGATGCCATCCAACAGTCTCAAACTCAATCCAGCAAAGTCTGAGTTTATATGGTGCACCACCCTCAGGCGTCTCCATCTAGGCCTACTTGACGGCAGGACCTTCGCCCTTGGTGATGCAGAAGTCCACCCCGCTGACACCATTCGCAACCCTGGAGTCTACTTTGACAGCTCTGTATGACCATGACGGCCCATGTGAGTCAACTCGTTTGATGTTGTTTCTACCAACTGCGTCGATTTAAAACCATCCTCATATTCATTCCAACCTCAACCACCGTCATCTTGGTCAACAGCTTCATTGTCTCCAGGGTTGACTACAGCATCAGCATACTGGCGTGTCTGTCTACTTGTCAGCTAGAGCGGATACAGTCAGTGCTCAACTCTACTGCACGTCTTATATATGGCCGTACACCTTCTGCGCGATAACCTGCACTGGCTGCATGTCCCTCAGCGGATTACGTACAAACTGTTTTTAGTAACCTACAAAGCAAGGAATAACATGCTGCCAGACTACATCTCAGACTTCTGCATTAAGATAGCAGACAACCGGCTACGATCGTCCTCAAAAAACCTGTTACAAGTACCGAGATCGTCTACGAGGTTTGGCGACTGTTCCTTCCCTGTGTCAGGAGTCAGGACCAACTGCATGGAACAGTCTTCCCAACCATGTGAAGAACGCGCCATCTCTGGAGACATTTAAATCCCAGCACAAGACATCTTTTAAGCAATCATATGACTGCCATTAACTTTTTGAACTCGTGTACAGTTCCCTTTCCTTCGGCCTCGGCTGAGCTACGACGCTATACAAATCGCCTTATTATTTTTATTATTATTATTATTATTATTATTATTATTATTATTATTATTATTATTATTATTATTATTATTATTATTATTATTATTATTATTATTATTATTATAAAAAAGTGAGAAATTTAGCATGGTAAGGTCAAAGAAAAACAGATGGCGTTCCCGCGTTGGACAGCTACCGAGAGTCTTTGGAATAGTTCGTTTGAAAGGGTGTCATGGGTTTCATCCGTCAACCTTCGTCCTGGCTCCAGCCAAAAAGGTCTTCAATTATTATTATTATTATTATTATTATTATTATTATTATTATTATTATTATTATTATTATTATTATTATTATTATTATAATATTTTTTTTTTACAATTTTATTATTATTATTATTATTATTATTATTATTATTATTATTATTATTATTATTATTATTTATTATTATTATTATTATTATTATTATTATTTTTTCGCCCGAGGTAGAAAAGATCCCTCAGGCTTAAGAAACTAAACTACTGTGTCAAAGGTTCTCGTCCCCATCGTGCTGATCAAAAGTGCCTCTAAATGCCACTGCATTAAAGCGCTGTGTGCAAACGGACAGACGCTGAAAAAGGTGACTAGTCTCGCGCGGGTCTCCCGTTGCCTCAGTGATACGGCGGCCCAGCTCCTGTAAAAATTCTAGTCCGGTGCGGTTTATGGGGCCCAATGATTCGATGGCCACTGGGACGAATTCATGCGTGGCAGGGAGGGTTGAGTATTTGTCAATCTTGCGTTCTGCTGCTTGTTCTGCTGCTCCTCCGGTGGTTGATGCCGTCAGGTGGATATAATGATGATGCGCATGTGTGGAGATGGCGACCGCGGCTTGGCGTCCCATAGTAAGGTCAGGTTATTATTATTATGCTTGGAGTGTTAGCTAAAAGTAGTTCTATTATCGATATCCTCTATCCTCTGTCCAGAGTTCGCCGTTCATCGGCTCCCGTCAGCCTTGACATGGTGCCCTGGAAAGCCACCGCGTTGACGCGTTGGATCATGACCGATAGGCCTTGGAAGAAGAATGTTTCGCGAGTGTCCGAAGGCGAGGCCCTAGGCCGAAACAGTGGATACGAAGGTGTATCTCCTTTCCAGCTCCGAGTACCTGGCGTGCTTCCTTGCGGCGGCTATCTTGTTTCTCCGCGAGGCGTGTCAGTCCACCATTCCACGGTATTAGGGTCTGCGCCGCTGGTCTTTTGCCATCCGATCTGGTCAGGCCGGACGGCTCTTTGACTGCCGGGATGCCAGCTCTGTTGAGGCTGCGATGGATGAGGTCATTGATGTTGTTGTGCCTAGCTGGTCGGCCTAATCCCAATGAGCACGACAACCCATGCGAGTAGGTAAGGGAGAACTCCACTCCACAGGTAAGGGAGAACTCCACTCCACAGAAGGGAGAACTCCACTCCACAGGTAAGTGAGAGCACCACTCCACTCCACGGGTATATGCGCACACCAACCCAGTGACGTCATCAATTTTCTAACCCAGTGAGTCATCTATTTTCTACCTCAGTGTTTTTCTAACTCAGCGAGCGTAGGAGGAGGTAAGCCCAGCCCCTTTTGGCTCCAAGTCGATCCTTTGTTCATTTGCCTGGCCCAATGTGGCTGATGCAACCACTGAGCTTTTGTTGATTTGCCTGGCCCAAATAACCATGAGCATTTAATATTTTAATATGCAGCCACTGCGCTTAAAGTGGCTGCACTCTTTTTGCGTGCCTGGCCCAATGTTGATTGTGTTCATTAGATGTTTCTTTCAAAGTCTCACCTGGCCTTACCCTACGCATGAACATCCAATAAGGGAAGCATTGCACCATCTTGGCTTACAGCAACATGGATACTTATGGTTTAATAATCGCATTCTTACAGTAATTATTATTTCAAATAAATATACCATTTAATATTTTAATATACCTTAAAGTTGAACTCTTTTTAGAGCGATTTATTTCTTCATTAGACGAATCCTAGTGATAGAAGCACATCTTACAGCGACATATCCATTATTTTAATTATATTTTAATTATATTTCAAATAAATACTATTAAATATTTTAATTATATTTTAATTAATTTCAAATAAATACTAATAAATATTTTAATATATGCTAAAGCTGCACTCTTACTAATTATATAATCGCCCATATAGATTGGAATCCATTATTATTATTCTTAAAGTGTACAATTCTCAAATATCAAACAAACTTGGTTTAAAAAGGAAGAACACGCAGTTGAGGTTGGAACGGATTAGTTACAGATAGACATATTATTATTCTGAAAGTGTTCAATTCTCAAATATCAAACAAACTTGGTGTAAAAAGGAAGAACAAGAACACGGAGTAAGAGCATGAATATCAAACAAACATGGAATGGAGAGAGTGACAGATAGACATATTATTATTATTCTGAAAGTGCATAATTCTCAAATATCAAACAAACTTGATGTAAAAAGGAAGAACATGGAGTAAGAGCATGAGGTTGGAATGGAGAGAGTGACAGATAGACATATTATTATTCTGAAAGCACATAATTCTCAAATATCAAACAAACTTGGTGTAAAAAGGAAGAACACGGAGTAAGAGCATGAGGTTGAGAGGGAGAGAGTGACAGATAGACATATTATTATTCTGAAAGCGCATAATTCTCAAATATCAAACAAAATTGACGTAAAAAGGAAGAACACGGAGAGAGTGACAGATAGACAGAGACAGAGGTAATCTATAGCATGCAACAGGTAAACAGTTTGACAAACAGATGTCTGGAATATAGCATCAATTTGTGTGACTTATGGGTTTCTATATTGTAAGCAGAGATGCGTTGAGTGTTTACTTGATAGACTTACTGCATCAAAGATTGTTAGGTATTGTGGTCGGTCGATTAGAGTGCTTGGTCTGTAACATGCAGAGTAGACCTACGTATTCGAGCCTCGACCGAGGTAGTTACAGCGTAGGGACGGGAATTTGAACAAGACCTTCGCACACATTTGCTATACAATATAAATGCATATATGCATTTTCATATTGGTGAAGAGATGCATGCGCTGGATGATGGTTTAATACATTAGATTGTTTGCATACCGTAGCTTTGTAAAGTCAAAGGAATTGAGACTTTCTTGTCTAAATAGTTGATTCATATGTTAAATTGTTCATATCTCAAGTTTGAAATCATGTGATGGATTAAGGTTTACATCGCAAATTGAGGAATCACAGCTCGCTCTTGGAGAAGTTCTGAAGAATTGCACATAGAATTTATAAGTAATCAATTTACAACAACACTAATAATCTGTGAATTGCAGCAATGAGAACTCAATCAAGCATCGTACTACCATCGATTGGTCAAACGTTGGCATGTCAGTGGGACGAATACATATGTATATCCGACAGCATGTGTATCGATCGAAATCTAACATGTGATGGAAGGAATGACTGCTTCGACGGATCGGACGAGTTCAGTTGTCCTTTCACAGGTATGGAAATTATGTATATTAATCTTGCTTATGCTAAAATCAAAGAGATTGCAACTAGAGACTTAGAGTGCCGTCGGAGGCACTTCCAACCTTACGACTGAAAATCAGCTTCGTTAATTCATAGTAGAAATGAATATGTGTACATCATATGCATAATATAGGAAACCAATACAATTACACACTTTACATGTTAATTATGTGATACATAGGTGGAGAACTTTACACCGGAGTCATCCGTCGCATTTTCGTCGCAAATAGCGCCATAATCGGAGTCTGCATTGCATCTATTATCATCACCATGTTTGTCTTAATGTGCACGATCTTCGAATTTCGACATCGCACCATATTACGTCGAAACAACAGACGACAAGCTCAGTCCAACATCGAATACCAAGACATGTTTCTGAAACCGCCTCCATATGACTTGTGTCTATCAGATGTGTTATCTTATGCGGAGAATCCTCCACCACATACACAGAATTTGACTGGAGGAGATATTCAAAATTTATGAAACTATTAGTATTTGTGAAACTTATGAAAATGGCAACTTGTAAGAACTGACAACTTGGAGGGATTAAAAATTGCGAAACTTGCACACCCACGATCTTTAGTAAATCTGTGTATTGTGAAACTCAACATCCATGAAATATAAAACTTAAGAAACTTACACCTTGAGAAGCTTAAAAATAGTCAAACTTAGAAATTTAGCACTTGTGAAACATGCAAACAAATCTTTGGTAAATATATATATTGGAAAACTTAGAAACATCCAAACTTGCAATCTTTGTGAAACTTGTGAACTTGAAATCTTAGAAACACACACGCACAAGCACAGTTGGTAGACTGTAGAGTTTGTCAAACTTGAGAAACTTGCAAGTTGAGAAACTTGCAAGTTGAGAAACTTATAACTTGAGAAGCATAAAAATAGTCAAACTTAGAAATTTAGCGCTTGTGACACCTACAATCTTTGGTAAATATATGTATTGGAAAACTTAGAAACATCCAAACTCACAATCTTTGTGAAACTTGAGAACATGAAATCTTAGAAACACACACGCACAGCACAGTTGGTAGACTGTAGAGTTTGTCAAACTTGAGAAACTTGCAAACTTGAGAAACTTACAAGTTGAGAAGCTTACAAAATAGTCAAACTTAGAAATTTAGCACTTGTGAAACTTGCAAAACTGCAATCTTTAGTAAATCTATGTATTGGAAAACTTATAATCATCAAGAGGTCAACTCACACGATAAAATTGCATTGGCTAGAACAATGTCAGATAGACTGAGTGGTTGTATAGTTCACATAAATGTGTAGAATGGCAGTGGATACGCTAGAATTGTGACTCTTAAATTGCAAAGACACATGGATAAGAGAAACAATCTTCTATGTAACGAAGACGTATGAAATGGAGACTTGTATAATCAACTTAAGACTCTTAGATGCATGAGACGACGACTTTCATATCAAAATTGTGACTCTTAGAGTATTGCGATGCCTGGAATTGGAAAAGTTACAACTGCAGAAACTTAAAACTTTATGAAACTTGCAAGCTTTGCGAAACATAAGACTTGAGAAACTTACAACTTTGTGAAAATTGCACGCTTTACGAAACTTGACAAACCTTAAAACTTGAGAAACTTACAATTGGATAAACATACAACTTGAGAAACTTAAAATTTGCTAAACTGAGAACTTCCTAAGCTGAAAACTTGAGAAACCGAAAACTCTTAGAAAATTTGAGTCTTTAGAAAGTTTAAACTTTGTGAAACTTGCAGTCTTTGACAAAATTGAGAAACCTAATACTTGAGAAACTTACAACTCTTAGAAACATACAACTTGAGAAACCTAAAACTTAAGCACATGTGATTGTAGTTTGCGGAAAAGCTGTGTACAATACTAAATTTTGCAACATTCGAATGATGAAACAGACAATATGTTTGATTTAGCTAGAGATGTGCGAAGTATGAAACAACAATGTGTGGAAAAGAAGTGTTTCTGACTGAAATGTAGGTAATGTAATGTAACAGAATACTTGTATAGCATGGCTTAAGAACCTCTCAGAATCACTATACATGTAAAAGTATGTGAAAAGAGGCACTTTTGAAGAATTCAATTGGTTGAACTGCCGTGTGCGAATGTTCTGAATGATGAGTTCCTGTGTAAATTAATGAAAATAAGTTTGACTTCGACAGAAGCGCACATGCAAAGTGTGTATAATGTCACATTTTTTCAGAATTCATGTGACTTAACTGTTATTGGCGGTAGTTCTAGCAGTAGAGTGAGGATTCATGCATATACAATTTATGCGAAAAGAGAGGTTTCATATTTAAACATGACACATTTTTAGAGAATTTGGGAGATTGAATGAAAACTTGAGAAACCTAAAACTTATGAATAGCAAGTTTTAATGTAATGTGACTTGTATACGCTCGACATATGGAAATAGGAGCTGTATTGCAAGATGACATGAATGTATATACATGATTTGAACAGGTAGCATGCAATATGTTGATACTGAAACAAGTTAAGAATTGTGGAAATGTATAGTTTTTTTAATGAAGAGACCAGCTAAAGTTTACTGGATAAGGGTTAAGCATGTGGTTGTAGTTTGTTGAAAAGCTATGTTTTCAAGTAATTTTACATGAAAAGTCTGCACAATACGAATATTACATCAGCTGTATGATGAAACTGATAATGTACATAGCATGAAACACCAATTTGTTGAAAAGGAGTGTTTCTAACTGAAATATATGTGAAAAAGCATGTGAAAAGAGACCCTTTTGTTGATTTCAACAAGTTGAGATACTGAGCGTGTGAAAGTTCTAGCTGGAGAGTTTCGATGTAAATTGATAAACTTTGATGAAAATAAGCCTGGTTTCGATTGAAGCGCATATGCAGTGTGTATATAATATAAAAAATTTCAGAATTCATATGATAAAACTGTCATTGGCTGTATTTCTAACAGTACAGTGACGATTCATACATATGCAATTTATGTGAAAAGAGTGTTTTCATTTTAAACATGGTGCATTTTTAGAGACTTCGGGAGATTGAATCGTTAAGTATAGTTATTCATATGGCTGAAGTTTATTCATGCTTGTCGAAACGAGTGTTATTTCGCGCCCGAAAAGTATGGAAACTAGGTAATTTTGACAAATTTAGTTGGTGAAACTAATATGTATGAAGTTCTAGCGGAAGGTTATACCATAAGAGCGAAGCACATAGTGGTAATTTGCATGAAACTTTGCATGGTTGAATGAACCAAGCATGTAAAAAGATGTATTTTGGAGAGTTATAGTTATTGAAAAGAACAGAAAGACTCTAGTATACGGACACAAGCTGGATTATTTCAATAATATGACTTCATGGCATTGCAAAAGTTTGTTCAGTCGAACAGTATAAGAGATTGACACAACAAATTTGATCAAGTTCGTAAATTTTACTCGATTTTCAACATCAAAGCATTCAAGTTTACATAAACGACACTAACATATACATCTCTTATACACAGAAAATTCTGAATATGTCAAAGATTTCAATTTATGTTGATATTAGTCTAAGAAAAACAAAGTCTTTGCACATCTCGGAACGTTCGATAGATGGCGCAGGAGGGTCGCGTCCCCCGCACATTCGATAGATGGCGCACGAGGCGAGTTTAAAATCCATAAAAGAGGACTTTCTTAGCTATAATTGCTATTATTGTTCGAGTGCTCATCAACAATATACTTTGAAAAGTCTGTGAAATATTTGTGGAAATATGGTTTTAATGCATGAAGAAGAAGGTTGGTTGTTCAACTGTCAGATGGATGTCGCAGGTGTCGAAAAGTGCCAATGTCACAGATGTGATGGAACAATTTGTTGGAAATACGAAGGACCATGTAAAACCATACACACAGGATTCAAAAGAAAATGGTCAAACGCTTAACACTCAAATGGATCGACCCATTTCATGAAACAGGTCGATATCAAAGCTATATGTCAGAAACTTGGAAATGCACAACATGCTATAAAACCTCGCAATACTCAGTACTTGGACGCATCACCATGTTACAGTGTCATGCGTCTCAAATCAGAAAATGAAAGACTGAAAGCTTCGGTTATATGTCGACACCTGCAAGTTAAAACAAGTAGAAACGTTGAATTTGCCATGTTGTCACATTGTTTGCTGTGAATCTTGTGCTTGCAGCTCATATTTGTCCTTTATGCGAACAAAGTATCCTTGTTGTGAGAATATATATGAACAAGCGGTTTTCATGTTTAAGAAACTAAAACTTAGATTTTAAACTCGCCTCGTGCGCCATCTATCGAATGTGCGGGGGACGCGACCCTCCTGCGCCATCTATCGAACGTTCCGAGATGTGCAAAGACTTTGTTTTTCTTAGACTAATATCAACATAAATTGAAATCTTTGACATAATATTCAGAATTTTCTGTGTATAAGAGATGTATATGTTAGTGTCGTTTATGTAAACTTGAATGCTTTGATGTTGAAAATCGATAAAATTTACGAACTTGATCAAATTTGTTGTGTCAATCTCTTATACTGTTCGACTGAACAAACTTTTGCAATGTCATGAAGTCATATTATTGAAATAATCCAGCTTGTGTCCGTATACTAGAGTCTTTCTGTTCTTTTCAATAACTATAACTCTCCAAAATACATCTTTTTACATGCTTGGTTCATTCAACCATGCAAAGTTTCATGCAAATTACCACTATGTGCTTCGCTCTTATGGTATAACCTTCCGCTAGAACTTCATACATATTAGTTTCACCAACTAAATTTGTCAAAATTACCTAGTTTCCATACTTTTCGGGCGCGAAATAACACTCGTTTCGACAAACATGAATAAACTTCAGCCATATGAATAACTATACTTAACGATTCAATCTCCCGAAGTCTCTAAAAATGCACCATGTTTAAAATGAAAACACTCTTTTCACATAAATTGCATATGTATGAATCGTCACTGTACTGTTAGAAATACAGCCAATGACAGTTTTATCATATGAATTCTGAAATTTTTTATATTATATACACACTGCATATGCGCTTCAATCGAAACCAGGCTTATTTTCATCAAAGTTTATCAATTTACATCGAAACTCTCCAGCTAGAACTTTCACACGCTCAGTATCTCAACTTGTTGAAATCAACAAAAGGGTCTCTTTTCACATGCTTTTTCACATATATTTCAGTTAGAAACACTCCTTTTCAACAAATTGGTGTTTCATGCTATGTACATTATCAGTTTCATCATACAGCTGATGTAATATTCGTATTGTGCAGACTTTTCATGTAAAATTACTTGAAAACATAGCTTTTCAACAAACTACAACCACATGCTTAACCCTTATCCAGTAAACTTTAGCTGGTCTCTTCATTAAAAAAACTATACATTTCCACAATTCTTAACTTGTTTCAGTATCAACATATTGCATGCTACCTGTTCAAATCATGTATATACATTCATGTCATCTTGCAATACATCTTTGGCTTCCATATGTCGAGCGTATACAAGTCACATTACATTAAAACTTGCTATTCATAAGTTTTAGGTTTCTCAAGTTTTCATTCAATCTCCCAAATTCTCTAAAAATGTGTCATGTTTAAATATGAAACCTCTCTTTTCGCATAAATTGTATATGCATGAATCCTCACTCTACTGCTAGAACTACCGCCAATAACAGTTAAGTCACATGAATTCTGAAAAAATGTGACATTATACACACTTTGCATGTGCGCTTCTGTCGAAGTCAAACTTATTTTCATTAATTTACACAGGAACTCATCATTCAGAACATTCGCACACGGCAGTTCAACCAATTGAATTCTTCAAAAGTGCCTCTTTTCACATACTTTTACATGTATAGTGATTCTGAGAGGTTCTTAAGCCATGCTATACAAGTATTCTGTTACATTACATTACAAACATTTCAGTCAGAAACACTTCTTTTCCACACATTGTTGTTTCATACTTCGCACATCTCTAGCTAAATCAAACATATTGTCTGTTTCATCATTCGAATGTTGCAAAATTTAGTATTGTACACAGCTTTTCCGCAAACTACAATCACATGTGCTTAAGTTTTAGGTTTCTCAAGTTGTATGTTTCTAAGAGTTGTAAGTTTCTCAAGTATTAGGTTTCTCAATTTTGTCAAAGACTGCAAGTTTCACAAAGTTTAAACTTTCTAAAGACTCAAATTTTCTAAGAGTTTTCGGTTTCTCAAGTTTTCAGCTTAGGAAGTTCTCAGTTTAGCAAATTTTAAGTTTCTCAAGTTGTATGTTTATCCAATTGTACGTTTCTCAAGTTTTAAGGTTTGTCAAGTTTCGCAAAAGCGTGCAATTTTCACAAAGTTGTAAGTTTCTCAAGTCTTATGTTTCGCAAAGCTTGCAAGTTTCATAAAGTTTTAAGTTTCTGCAGTTGTAACTTTTCCAATTCCAGGCATCGCAATACTCTAAGAGTCGCAATTTTGATATGAAAGTCGTCGTCTCATGCATCTAAGAGTCTTAAGTTGATTATACAAGTCTCCATTTCATACGTCTTCGTTACATAGAAGATGCACGTTTCTCTTATCCATGTGTCTTTGCAATTTAAGAGTCACAATTCTAGCGTATCCACTGCCATTCTACACATCATATGTGAACTATACAACCACTCAGTCTATCTGACATTGTCATCTAGCCAATGCAATTTTATCGTGTGAGTTGACCTCTTGATGATTATAAGTTTTCCAATACATGGATTTACTAAAGATTGCAGTTTTGCAAGTTTCACAAGTGCTAAATTTCTAAGTTTGACTATTTTTAAGCTTCTCGACTTGTAAGTTTCTCAAGTTTGACAAACTTTACAGTCCACCAACTGTGCTTGTGCCTGCGTGTTTCTAAGATTTCATGTTCTCAAGTTTCACAAAGATTGTGAGTTTGGATGTTTCTAAGTTTTCCAATATATAAGTATTTACCAAAGATTGTAGGTGTCAAGTTTTCAATTGTAGGTGTCGCTAAATTTCTAAGTTTGACTATTTTTACGCTTCTCAAGTTATAAGTTTCTCAACTTGCAAGTTTCTCAACTTGCAAGTTTCTCAAGTTTGACAAACTCTACAGTTGTACCAACTGTGCTTGTGCGTTTGTGTTTCTAAGATTTCAAGTTCATAAGTTTCACAAAGATTGTGAAGTTTGGATGTTTCTAAGTTTTCCAATACATATATTTGCAAAAGATTGTATGTGTCACAAGCGCTAAATTTCTAAGTTTGACTATTTTTATGCTTCTCAAGTTATAAGTTTCTCAACTTGCAAGTTTTTCAACTTGCAAGTTTCTCAAGTTTGGCAAACTCTACAGTCTACCAACTGTGCTGCGTATGTTTCTAAGATTTCAAGTTCATAAGTTTCACAAAGATTGTGAGTTTGGATGTTTCTAAGTTTTCCAATACATATATTTGTAAAAGATTGTATGTGTCACAAGCGCTAAATTTCTAAGTTTGACTATTTTTATGCTTCTCAAGTTATAAGTTTCTCAACTTGCAAGTTTTTCAACTTGCAAGTTTCTCAAGTTTGGCAAACTCTACAGTCTACCAACATTGCGTATGTTTCTAAGATTTCAAGTTCCCAAGTTTCACAAAGAGTGCAAGTTTGGCTGATTCTAAGTTTTCCAATACATAGATTTACCAAAGATTGCATGTTTGCGTGTTTCACAAGCGCTAAATTTCTAAGTTTGACTATTTTTAAGCTTCTCACCTTGTAAGTTTCTCAAGTTTTATATTTCATGGATGTTAAGTTTCACAATACACAGATTTACTAAAGATCGTGAGTCTGCAAGTTTCACAATTTTTAATCCCTCCAAGTTGTCAGTTCTTACAAGTTGCCATTTTCATAAGTTTCACAAATACTAATAGTTTCATAAATTTTGAATATCTCCTCCAGTCGAATTCTGTGTATGTGGTGGAGGATTCTCCGCATAAGATAACACATCTGATAGACACAAGGCATATGGAGGTGGTTTCAGAAACATGTCTTGGTATTCGATGTTGGACTGAGCTTGTCGTCTGTTGTTTCGACGTAATATGGTGCGATGTCGAAATTCGAAGATCGTGCACATTAAGACAATCATGGTGATGATAATAGATGCAATGCAGACTCCAATTATGGCACTATTTGCGACGAAAATGCGACGGATGACTCCGGTGTAAAGTTCTCCACCTATGTATCACATAATTAACATGTAAAGTGTGTAATTGTATTGGTTTCCTATATTATGCATATGATGTACACATATTCATTTCTACTATGAATTAACGAAGCTGATTTTTTTCCATCGTAAGGTTGGAAGTGCCTCCGACGGCACTCTAAGTCTCTAGTTGCAATCTCTTTGATTTTAGCATAAGCAAGATTAATATACATAATTTCCATACCTGTGAAAGGACAACTGAACTCGTCCGATCCGTCGAAGCAGTCATTCCTTCCATCACATGTTAGATTTCGATCGATACACATGCTGTCGGATATACATATGTATTCGTCCCACTGACATGCCAACGTTTGACCAATCGATGGTAGTACGATGCTTGATTGAGTTCTCATTGCTGCAATTCACAGATTATTAGTGTTGTTGTAAATTGATTACTTATAAATTCTATGTGCAATTCTTCAGAACTTCTCCAAGAGCGAGCTGTGATTCCTCAATTTGCGATGTAAACCTTAATCCATCACATGATTTCAAACTTGAGATATGAACAATTTAACATATGAATCAACTATTTAGACAAGAAAGTCTCAATTCCTTTGACTTTACAAAGCTACGGTATGCAAACAATCTAATGTATTAAACCATCATCCAGCGCATGCATCTCTTCACCAATATGAAAATGCATATATGCATTTATATTGTATAGCAAATGTGTGCGAAGGTCTTGTTCAAATTCCCGTCCCTACGCTGTAACTACCTCGGTCGAGGCTCGAATACGTAGGTCTACTCTGCATGTTACAGACCAAGCATTCTAATCGACCGACCACAATACCTAACAATCTTTGATGCAGTAAGTCTATCAAGTAAACACTCAACGCATCTCTGCTTACAATATAGAAACCCATAAGTCACACAAATTGATGCTATATTCCAGACATCTGTTTGTCAAACTGTTTACCTGTTGCATGCTATAGATTACCTCTGTCTCTGTCTATCTGTCACTCTCTCCCTCTCAACCTCGTGCTCTTTCTCCGTGTTCTTCCTTTTTACGTCAATTTTGTTTGATATTTGAGAATTATGCGCTTTCAGAATAATAATATGTCTATCTGTCACTCTCTCCCTCTCAACCTCGCTCTTACTCCCTCAAGTTTGTTTGATATTTGAGAATTATGTGCTTTCAACCTCATGCTCTTACTCCGTGTTCTTCCTTTTTACACCAAGTTTGTTTGATATTTGAGAATTATGTGCTTTCAGAATAATAATATGTCTATCTGTCACTCTCTCCATTCCAACCTCATGCTCTTACTCCATGTTCTTCCTTTTTACACCAAGTTTGTTTGATATTTGAGAATTGAACACTTTCAGAATAATAATATGTCTATCTGTAACTCTCTCCGTTCCAACCTCATGCTCTTACTGCGTGTTCTTCCTTTTTACACCAAGTTTGTTTGATATTTGAGAATTGTACACTTTAAGAATAATAATAATAATAACTCTTCCAATCTATTTGGGCGATTATATAATTAGTCGCACAAGAGTGCAGCTTTAATTATTAAAATATTTATTAGCATTTATTTGAAATATAATTAAAATATATTAAAATATTTAATAGTATTTATTTGAAATATAATTAAAATATAATTAAAATAATGGATATGTCGCTGTAAGATGTGCTTCTATCACTAGGATTCGTCTAATGAAGAAATAAATCGCTCTAAAAAGAGTACAACTTTAAGGTATATTAAAATATTAAATGGTATTTATTTGAAATAATAATTAAAATAATAGCCGTGTCATTGTAAGAATGCGCTTCTACTTGTTAAACCATCAACCAGTGGAATTTGTGTGATGTGCAAATAGCCTAAGCCAAGATGGTGCAATGCTTCCCTTATTGGATGTTGAGCATGCGTAGGGTAAGGCCAGGTGAGACTTTGAAAGAAACATAGAAAGAAAAGCACATTGGTTGCTTCAGCCACATTGGGCCAGGCAAATGCCGCAAAAGCGCAGTGGTTGCATCAGCCACATTGGGCTAGGCAAATCAACAAAAGCGCAGTGGTTGCATCAGCCACATTGGGCCAGGCAAATCAACAAAGGCTCAGTGGTTGCATCAGCCACATTGGGCCAGGCAAATCAACAAAAGCTCAGTGGTTGCATCAGCCACATTGGGCCAGGCAAATGAACAAAGGATCGACTTGGAGCCAAAAGGGGCTGGGCTTACCTCCTCCTACGCTCGCTGAGTTAGAAAAACACTGAGGTAGAAAATAGATGACTCACTGGGTTAGAAAATTGATGACGTCACTGGGTTGGTGTGCGCATATACCCGTGGAGTGGAGTGGTGGTCTCACTTACCTGTGGAGTGGAGTTCTCCCTTACCTGTGTAGTGGAGTTCTCCCTTACCTGTGGAGTGGAGTTCTCCCTTACCAGTCTACTCATGCGTGCCTCTTGACAAAACGGAAGTACCGCATGCGCACACGTGCGTCTCGCAAATGGCCACACCCAATCGCAGGCCAACCGCCACCCTTATGGCCTAGTCCTCCAGTCTGAGGACGTGTGCAACAAGCGGGAGAGCATATAACCAATGCGAGGCGTGCGGTGACTGTGAGGCTCTTAGTCTCGCTTGATTGTAGGGGTCCTGTTGGTTTCTTTGACAGCCGAAAAAGCAGCGTTCAACAGCGGTCTAACCCAGTTTGACTGTTTGTAACCTGGGGCGACCATCGGCTCCGGTACACCAGCGATCTGAAGCCAGGTAGTCTGCGCCGAGTCGTAAGCCGTGTCCGAGCCAAACGGTGTGGCTCCCAAGATGAGGGACTGGGTGAGGAGGGTGCTCGCGGCCGAAGCCAAGAAGGCGGTTAGTGGCAGAGAGTACACCCTCCTAATTCTCAGCCTCCCCCATCTTGATCGGTAGTTTAGCTTGCATTCATTGGTCGTCTGTCACCGAAATATTCAAGATCCGCTCGATTCCTCTCCGCAGCAGCTCAACATAAACCCCTAGTTGCGGCTGGTCGTGGCAAGGGATGCATCGCAATGAGTTACAATCTGTCGAGCGCGGTCCTGAGGTCGGCAACGCGGGCGTCGAGGGCCGATATGAGGGCCTCCGCCGACGAGAGATGTGGCCCCAGAAGCGTGGCGGATGAGGGCCTGACCCGGGCGAACTGCGAATTCTTCTTCTTCTTCCTATTTTTATTAAATAATTTCTTAACGAAGCTGCCAATGCAATTAATGGCTGATTTCGGCATATGGATTATGTTCATACTTGAACGTATAAGTTGTAACTGTATTCGATGAATTCTGATTTATTTCTTATTTCAACGTGTTTGACTTACTGTTTTGACTGATACTAAAAAATTTAGAATCGTAGTAATCAAGGAATGATTATAACAATTAACAGCATTGGAAAAAAAGATCACATACATCCTCCTGATATACAATTTCACAACCTCGGTCTTTTCGGTGACGACTTTGTGGATCACAGAGGCTGGGCACTTCACAAGCTGTCAACAATCAAGAAAATATTGCATCATGAACAGGTATTCAGATTCTCTTATGTTTGGGAGTAGTGGTAAGACTACCGAATGAAAGCCGGAAGTGACGTCATACCTAATTAGCATATGACCCTGATCTGGTTCCTGCTTTACACGGCGGCTGCAGACTGGTTCCCTGATTTCCATGGCAGCGATTGCAGACTGGTTCCCTGTTTCACATTATGTGCATAAGTATGTATGAGTTTCTTTGTGTGTATGTGCATGTGTGTGTATGTTTGTATGTGTGCGTGTACTTGTGTTTTTATGTGTGTTTGTATGTATGCGTATACTTGTGTTTGTATGTGTGTTTGTATGTACGTTTGTATGTGTGCGCGTACTTGTGTTTGTACTTGCGTTTCTATGTGTTTTACCAGCTGTATATGCATGTGTATGTGTATGTGTTTTACCTCCTGTTCTATTGTTTCCGGGTCTGGGCCAACCTGGGCTACCGCCTGCTAAGCTTTTGTTCCTGGGACTGGGCCACCATCTGCTAGTCTTTTGTTCCTGAGCCACCGAACTCTGGTATTTTGTTCATGGGCCAACGCAACCTATTCTTTTGTTCATGGGCTAACGCACCCTGGTCTTTCGTTCATGGCTCATCGCCTGCTGGGATTTTGTTCGTGAGCCACCGAGCCATGGTCTTTTGTTCAAGGGCCAACGCATCCTAGTCTTTTCTTCGTGGGCCAACGCACCTGGTCTTTTTGTCATGACTCACTGCTTGCTGGAATTTTGTTCCTGGGTCTGCGCCCAACCTGGTTCACTGCATGCTGGTATTTTGTTCCTTGGTCTGCGCCACTGCACCCTGGTATTTTGTTCATAAGTCTGGACCATGTCTCATTATACCAGGTCATAAGTATGAAAAGACTGTCATAAACCCATTATACCGGGTCATAAAATCTTCATACTGTGTCCCTGTATGAACAGGGCGTTAGCAAACATGACTCACCATACCATATCACAAGCTGTCAACAATCAAGAAAATATTGCATCCTGAACAGGTATTCAGATTCTCATGCTATGATAAGGACTTCGGTCTTCATACCTGATCACATACTCACCTATGCACTAGCATGTTCAAACATGTCTGACATCAACAACACCTAACCTACCAATCAGATCGTTTGCAACCATAATTCGAGCACTTATAAAGCTGACATGTGCGCATTCTTGAACATAGTTCGATACCAGTTCGAAGACGACAACAATGTCTCCATTTACGAAGATGCCTGCAAACGCTAAATCGTCAGCAATGACCGTAAGTAACAAATGATTTAATTTTATATCGACGTTTTCTTACCTGAGATTAGTGTTGTGAAATGATTTTTTACCGGTAAAAAAATCCGGATTTTTTACCGGTAAAAAATCCGCATCATATACCGTGGTAAAAAATTGAAAATATGGTAAAAAATGATTAAAATGGTAAATGCTTACAGTTTTATTTCTTTTCACTTAGGGCCTATTAAATACCATAATGAATATTATTAGTATCAATATTCACTTAAGGTTTTCAATGTCCGCTTTATTCACAAATTGTAGCAACTGATCATAGGCTTGGGTGTTGCTCAGATATATGCCCTATGCGCTTTGCTGTGTAAAATTCTTTCTTTCTTTCTGTTCACGGGCTCATCACCCGTTGACAAATAATGTAGGATGATTGCTGAATTGTGTTGAAATAATACTCGGTTAGTTCTTCCAAAATTTCAACTAGTTTTCATGCACCATTTTCTTCAGCAGAAATCTAACTATGAAATATCCCAGCAAGTGGAAAGTAATATTAGGCTACTGTAAGGCCTAACACTGGAGCCTACGTATCTTATATTTCTCTAAATTCTACCTACTAGAACTGATAAGTTGTAGCTTTTTACAGTGAATGAGACCTGATATATAGGCCTTCCAAATATCAGAGAAATTTTAATCTGGGCTGAATCACTTACAACAATTACTGCAATTTGTGACAGTGGACGAAAACTCACTTTGTAATAAAAATGTGTTTTCTTCAAAATAAACTATCTATTTAGCAATTCAATAGGACTACTAAGGCATTTCAATATTTGTCTGTAACTGATAAATGGCTAAACACACCGTTGGGAACATTATTAGCTGTGAACAGCCTGTGATATTACATAACTGAAATAATTGTTTCCCATTGTTTACCATATTTTACCAATTTTACCGGTAAAATCCGGATTTTTTACCGCGAAAATATTTTACCGGTAAATTTACATCACTACCTGAGATTAATTTCATATCAATATTTGATACATGGACAGTAGCTAAATTATATCTATCTTATTTATAGGTGAGGACGAAGAGTGCAAACAAGATCTTTTCAAAGAACCTATCGGAAACGATCGTTATTTGACCGCTACAATCTACCGAGACGAACTCACGGTGCACGTTTGAGAATACAGCAACGCTGATAATGGCAAGTTGTATCCTTCGAGGAAGGGCGTCTGCTTCACTAAAACCAGATAGGCCCATTTCCGCACGCATCTCGACGAAATTGACAGGTCTGTAGAGCTACTCAAAGCCGATCAACCCGTTGAATATTCACATCATATTGGTGGTAAATATTATGTTACCATTTCAAGAGGCGTAAAATGCATTAGCATTCGTCGATACTTCATACCGCCAAACTGCTCCAAAGAACGACCCACGCGAAGCGGTATCGCCTTACGTTTGGACGAATGGAAAACCTTCATATCCAAGATCGACGAGCTGCATGAAAAGCTAGCAGAACTCAAAATCTCCGCACCCTGTTACGCCAGCGAGGACCACGCCAATCAAATAAGCTATCTCAACTGCCTGGAATGCAACCCCATTGAACTTGATTTCCGTAGTAATCCATTTAATTTCTGACACTTTATAGATTCAGAAAGAAATTCGAGAACTTGTTTTAATAAAGTTTATTGAAATCAACACAATACAAACATTATGAACCAGACAATCGTTGAGACCAGTGTCCAAAGTACGAAGATTGGTAATAGCATTTTCTAGGTCTATGAATCAATCAATCAATCAATCATAAAATTTATATAGCGCCTCTTCAAGGGCTCTACTCAGAGGCGCTCCCAAGCCAGGCCTGAACATACAGAAAGTCTTCAATTGGGCGTAGAAGGAAGCCGAGTGAATGCGAGGAGATAACCGAAGGAAAGATGGCAAGACATTCCACGCTGTTGGACCAACAACAGAGAATGCTCGGCGCTGCATAGTAGCAGTGCGGGCATGTGGAACCAAGAAGTCACCCCGAGAAGAGGAACGGAGGGCTGAGCGACCCTTGAGAGAAGAAGAGAATGTAGTAAAATATGCAACAATGTCCACAGAAATTACTATAAACGCTTCGCATTGAAAATCCAACGTTTACAATGTCTATTCAACAAAATCTCCAAACGGCGCATCCCGCGGTCTTCCAAAAGGGTCAAAGTATTCGCCATAGCAAGAATCGTCCACATACAAGAAAACCCAATGCTTTCCAGGCTTGTCGTGAGGGTCCGTATTACAGGTCCAACACTGCTTAACCTGGTAGGCAGGCGATCGCATGCAAACACACCAATAAACATCTGCGCACAATTGGTATATTTTGCCAATATCGATTCAATTCTCACACTATTCATGTTCAATTTTTGCAAACCTTACAACTTGAGAAACCTAAAACTTTCAAAAACTTACAGCTTGAGAAACTGACAACTTTAGAAACTTAAAACTTAGAAAATTTGCAACTTGAGAAACTTAAATCTTTGAAAACTCACAGCTTGTGAAACTTATAACTCTTAGAAAACTTGAAACTTGAGAAACTTCAAACTTTCTGAAACTCACAATCTTTGCAAAACTTGAGAAACCTAAATCTGTGAAAACTCACAGCTTGTGAAACTTACAACTCTTAGAAAACTTGAAACTGGTCTCGCCACTGAAAAATTAAACTAAATATTGTATGAAAATACAAAATCAATTATAAAAAGTCTAATCTGACCGTATATAATGAAACCTGTTAACTGACAGCAAAAACAGATTATAATAATCATAATAATATTTATTCTTTAATTAAGCGCCTGACAAACGCACTGCGCTGTACATTTACATGTTATGCAATTGAAATCTTAACTAGTTAACTACTAACAGAACAGACAGCTTGCAATACAACGGCGCTAATAGCAGCCTACAAAGCATATCCGCCCAACTACAGAAAAAAGTATACAAACAGTTTCAGAGTCTCTGACAAGAATTTTACTCAATAACGGCTAAACTGGCTCAGCAGTGGATGTCGAAATTTGAATTGTTTAGTACTTTGTGCCGCCCCCAACATTATTACAGAAATTCTTATAGCACTCCTTCAAGGCTTAGGCTACTATCCAAAAGTGCACGGAGAACAGGACGAGGAGCATACCCTGCTCGGTGGAGCGGAGGCAGCGACGACACGGGTCGCCTGAGTCAGGGCAGCAGAACTTGCGAAGGTAGGCTGGGGCTAAACCCAACAGACACAGCCATATCAGAGCAGAAATTCGGTATGCGATACGTTGCTGGGTGGGGACCAGGCAGCACGTCTTGCTTGTAGCCAGAGATTTGTCCTAATCTGAGGAGGCGTGCAGCAGAGCGTAAGACACGATTTAGGGGTTCTCTATCGTTCAGTCGTATTTTATTTCGTCGTATTCAAATCGTCGCAATTTATGTCGTGATTTTTCATTTCGTCGCACTCGCAATCGTTGTACTCAATTCGTCGTGTTCACGTCGTCGTTTGTTATGTCGTCGCTAATTTAGATGGTCGCAGTTTATTTCGTCTCTTATATCCCTCATAGTACAAAACAAGTAAATGAAGCAAAGCTAATTTATTAACGAAAAGTAATAGGCTAAACTGACAATAAAGCACATTGATATTACAAAACAAGTTAGTGAAGCAAAGCTAATTTATAAACTAAAGTTCTAAAAAGTTTAAACTGACAATAAAGCACATTTGATGCTGTTTTAGCAGAAAGAGTCCGTTTCAAAATGCGATGCTGTGAGCGATGTTTCTCAGGTATTGCAAAATGTTGTCATTGTTGTACGAGTCCAGTACTGTTTTGATCCTAATTGGTTAGCGACTAATTGATATACAATTAATTACGCTCTAACTCACAACAATCTACGACCAATTATACGACATGATTAATTGGTTAGCGACTAATTGATATACAATTAATTACGATCTAACTCACAACAATCTGCGACCAGTTATAACGACATGATTACGACCAATTGACTCGCGACTAATTGATTGCGACTAACTGATTGCGACGACTCGTTAGCGACGAAAGAATCGGCGACCAATTAGATTACGACAAAATGATTAGCGACTAGATGGCTGCGACGAACTGATCTGCGACGATTTGGACGGTTACCCGATTTAGGCACCCCAGCCGCTGAACTGGCAGGTCAACATAGATTGAGCAGTAATGAAGTCGGGTTGTGATGAAAGAGTGAATGAGTGTGATGCCTCATAATACCTGAAAATTACACAGTCGAGCTGCTATAGTACAATAAAATGTGACACAAAAATACAGTAACGGGGTATGTTGTCTCAAGCTGAAATTTTGCATGGGGTATGTTGTCACAAATTGTGACAACAGACCACTTGCAAATTTGTCTGAAATCAACATCACCAGCGCACAGCACGTATCTTCAACGTTCCAGCGCATTGCATACTAATATAGCAGGTTTATTAACTAAGTAACTGGCTAAAAATAATTTGTATATGTGAAAGAGCCTTTCAACATAATGAAAATCATTAACATGCGAAAAGTTGCTTTTGGATTGTGAAAAAATTACATTTAACCCGTTGACTAACCTCTATAGCTAAATATTAGCTATATTATCCTAAATTGTTTATAAATGATCGGGATGTTGTGTATACGCATCCACAAAAGATCATACAGTTTTTGCTACACGATTGTTGAGACAACATACCCTTGAGACAACAAGCCCCGTCCTCCCCTATATTACAGAAAGAGTGTGTGAGTGCAAGCGAGTTGATTTTAAGTAAATCCATGTTGTAATCTCCTGCTAAGAATATGACATTGTCTAATTTCAAGCGATATAAACTAGAGAGCCGTGTGTCAAACTCATGGTTAAACAGCACAAGGTCGATTCCCAGGACCTGTAAACGATACAACCTTTTCCTGCTGTTTGTTTTATTTTTACAAATAGACTTTCATAAGTCCCAATTTTTCTAAAGTATGAGACGCAATCGTTCCTAATTAGAAAATTCCACCCACCTTCACCTTCGTTACCCTCGGGTCTACATATATGTAGGAAGGTATAGCAAGGTATATTTATGCAACTTGTAACGTCCCCTTTCAACCAGCTATTTTCTGATAGTGCCAAAACTGTTGGCTAAACAATCGAAAACAAAACATTTATATCAGAAACCTTATTTATCTTACGGATAATATGTAACAATTTAAAAGACTGGACTGCAGTTATGCAATTACATAAACATGACTTTAGTTGATTATAAGTTGATGTCGGGGTCTATACCCGGGCTATTAGCGATGAAGGGGTTTTCTGGATATTCTTCAGTAAGGTTTAGGATCAGTTCGCTGGGAGTGTAGGCTGAGTTGTCGTTCATAGGATTGGTAAACTGGACAGAGGCCATAGTTCCCTTTTGATTAACTAAGTAGATTGCCCTGGTTCATGCGTGTACGACGAACCTACCACTGCGCCTATGTCCACAGTCGTTAAACAGCCCGGCATAGACATACAACCCAAGGCTGCTCAGTCCAAAACCAAAACGAATCCAAAGTAAACCGACTTAAGAAGACAGCAGTAGCAACATCCCATATTCCTGGCAACATTTTAGAATAGACGAGAAGCAACTCGCTGCATGGTTATCCGAACCTAATAATTGTCCTCCATATGTAGGTCATTAAGCGACCTAACTATGGTGGGTTTTTCGTCAGGCGACGATGTCCTCTTGATGTAGACCTCCCCGCCATAGGTCCAGGTTCCCGATATTCGTTTGTTCCGTAGGAGTTGACGTGAACAAAGTAAATCTCCGCGTTGGCTTTAGTCAGATGTTCGTTGATGAAGACGGTAGGGTCAAGGCAATCAGAGGATCTCTGCCCTGGAAACCTCGTCCCCAGAGGCGTACGTAGCTGAAATATCTCCTGGTACGACGGCCCAGAGTTCCGCCCTTGGCCACTTAATTTTGGATACCGGCATGCTATTTCTCTTAGATTGCAGTTTTCATTACGACGGTCGATCTTATTACATATACGCCTACAATTTTTTTTTATGAAGTTGATAGCTTGACTGGATTTATCACTTTTCATTGCATGTTTTAATTATCCGTTTTAGCTAGAGCCTACATTTTGTACTGACTGAAATCTATATTATTAGATAATAAAACATTTTATTTCATGAGCTGCTATTGTCTCTGACTCGCCGCATCTGTTGCGGATGTGGAAGAAACAAAATATGGGCGCATAGCTGCTGCAGCACCGCCTACTTTTTTTTTCTCGGCGCTTCAGCCCCATATTTTCAGTGTTTTTCAAAATTCAGCCCCACTTAGCTCAGCCTCTTACTCATTTTCATTCGTAATGAATGAATTAATGAATACTGCGAGTGCCTGTAAGTTAATACGAATGGGCCGAGAGGAACTAGTAGGCTTAGGCTTAATTAACTCTTATTATAGTATCTCACATTGAGACTCTTAAAGTTATTATCTCATTAGTTACAGTAATAAATACTATAGTGCGAACCAAACGGAATCATCAAATGGAAATGAATGAATTAAAGACAGACCCCAATTTTTATTTATGAAAAATAATACCATTTAAGTTTTTTCTTAAATTTGTTTATGTCATTATTTCGCGGAAGCAACGTACAGTAATGATTGTGTCCGTTACGTAAAAGGCAAGACACAGCGCAGCATTCTTCAAAGATAATTAATAACTTTTATTCCGTTTTACAGTAACGGCGCAAACACGGCTTATTATTATTATTATTAAAAAATTTATAACGCGCTCGAGGTCACACCGAAATGTGAATCTGAGGCGCGGATAGTTAGCCGCCAGGGTGAAGATGCTCTTAGATTTCCAAATCCTCGAAAGCCAAGGAGAAATAGTGAGTTTCAGTCGCTTTTTGAAGGAAGGAAGTGAATTTGAGCTACGAAGAGATTCCATTTGATTCCATTCTTTTGGAGCAGAAGCATGGAATGCATTCGAGCCCATAACTGTTCTGCATCGAGGCTCAGCTAAGAGACTGGTACTTGATGATCGCAGGCAACAAGGAGGGATGTAAGGATTTAGTAGTGCATGAATGTAGGTAGGTGTTCTGGTGCTGAGGGCTTTGTAGGTCAAACAGGCCAATTTAAATTTTATTCTGAATTCAACAGGAAGCCAATGCAGCTCATGGAGTAGGACTGAGGAGCATGTTCGTAGTGGGACACGCATCACTACACGAGCTAAGGAGTTTTGGATTCTTTGCAGCCTTTTGAGTTCAAGGTCTGAGATACCCACAAAAGGGAATTAGCATAATCAAGACGAGAGGATACAATGGTATGAGACATATTCTTGGTTAGAGCCGACCTGATGTGAATTAGCTTAATCAGGACGAGAGGATACAATGGTATGAGACATATTCTTGGTGAGAGCCGACCTGATGTGACGTATTGCCCTGATGTGACATAAACAAGAGTTACAAAGGTTTGTTATGTGCGGTCGGAATGTGAGATTACTGTCCAAGGTTACTCCAAGTGTTTTGACAGTATCTAAAAGTGGCACAGCAGTGCCTGCGAGGTCGACACTAGAAAGTGAAAGGAAAGAACGCAGGCGTTGGCATGAACCGAACAGAATTGCCTCAGACTTGTTTGGGTTTATGGCCAAACCATTTAAACAGAACCATGCATACATAGATGAGAGGCACTCTTCAAGTTGTAATTTGCCAGACTGGTCAGTGTGTGACAGAGCAATATGTAGCTGAGTATCATCCGCGTACTGTTGTAATTGGATTCCAAAGTGCTTAGCTATATGACTGATTGGGGAAGTAAAGACTGTAAATAATAAAGGACCGAGGACAGATCCCTGTGGTACTCCAGCAGTGCAAAGTGTGGGCTCAGACCGAGCGGTACACAGGCTTACTGTGCGCCGTAGTAGGCCCTATTTAGTTTCACTTTTAATAACAATAAAAATCAAATTAAGCGATGCATTTTATTTGCTGGATTATTTGTATTATGGAAAATAATATAATATGCTCATATTTGGTAAACATTTATAAGAAACTGCTTGCTTTTCTACAATTATATTTACTGTTTAACGGAGACTTCTCAGAGTGATGCCGCTCCTAACAGAGGCTTAGGGGCGGCATCGGAAGGCAAGCCGACTTGACCAAAGTGGCTTTGTTTCCTTCCTTCTTGTTCTACCTTTCTTTCTCTCCTACTTTTTCATTTTTATCTAACATTCAATCCATCAGACATCGATAATGGCTGGGAGTACTGCTGAGCTGGCCACCGTTTGTGAACGGGCAAAATTATTATTACAGTAGTTTTATATAGCGCCCTGTAACGGTCCCCTAATAATAGATTTTTATCTATTTTCGGGTATACACTGATCGTGTGTACGTGTTACCTATAATGTCTAAATCCATTGCGATTGGATGAATGTATGTCAAGTTATATAGTTCAACCAATCAAATCAATGCAACACATTTCAAATTTAAATTATAATTATCATCAAATCGTCAAACTAATGAAATGTTATCTACATATGGTCTCGTTTTCTTGTCTAGGGTAATCTATTAAGATTGTTTTACTTTTATAAACTATCCTTACTTAAACCAGCGCATTCTACAGGGTATTAGGCCTAAGGGGAATTAAATACCTCCCACGTAGATATTCTTGTAGTCACTTCTGTATAACCCCAACGGACTTTTATTCCAGACAAGCGTAGATCTCACTGTGGATGATGATGACGATCATGTCTTTAGTTGAGTTGACGAGTGAATCTCTTCTGTAAAATGTGGAACTCACGTAGCATCGCATCTTCTTGTAGTAAAGTAGAATATGGAAGATTTGTATGAATCCCTTCGCTCTTATATTCGACTCGCTATCGACTTTAATCCAACAGTTCAGTTCATGGAAGTTCCGACGAATATAACTGCTTACGTGGCATGGTTTCATCGTAGTTATGTATCCATGACGTTCCAATGGCATGGTTTCATCGTAGTTATGTATCCATGACGTTCAGACAATAAAGACTAATAATTCCCCTGGAATTGCGCCGATTATCTACGCCGGTTGATTAATTAAAGTTTAACACAAAGAATGCTATAATTAATCATTAACGATACAATCTTCTACTGCACCTATTAAAATCTATATACGTATATATGAAGAGATATGAATGTTTGTTATAATAGTAAGGGAATCGTTACAACAGACCCCAATAAGTAGAATTTGTTACAAATTCTCTATTCAATGACCTTTTTATATTAAACAAACTTCTTATCTATTCCTATGTTCAACATAAAACTAACATTCTAACTTTAGCTATCGCTGTAATAACACTTACAACACTTAATTACTTCCAGAGATAGACACTCTCTGATAATCACCATTTATCTTACCTATACTCTAATTTTACCTATCATCTGTTTACATCTGATTCTGATCCACTGACTATTCCTGTCCTCTACTTAGATAGTCTGTCACTACATTGTCACTACTTCTAATGTATTTGACTCTGAATTTATAGTTCTGCAGTGCTAAGTACCAACGCATTACCCTTGCATTCCTAATACTACCAGTCTTCCACTATTGTAGTCTGTCGTGGTTAGTCGCTATTATGAAATCTTTGTCATATAATTACCGGTAAAATTTCTGACTCCACTAAACCATCGCAAGGCACTTTCTTTCTTCAACCAAATACCTTCTCTCTCTCTCAGTCTCCTTGAACTTCTTATAATAATCTACATCTCCTAAGAAATTCCTTGAATATACTAACATTGTTTCACTTGTAGATCACCCAACTCTACAATGACTATTCTTATGCTCAACTAATCATTAACATATAAACTCTTTGAAGAAACTAACATTACACAGTTCAACTCACGCTGTGCACATTACTTAGCATTTTAACTTCACTTTGTTATTTTTTTTGCATAACAACAGCAATTATCTTAACGCCTTAATATCTATATTACTTAGCTAATCCCTACATCTCAAACTTACCATTACTCTGGTTTTGCTAATACTTAACTACTATTCATCTTCTTAACTTAATGATGATTTAGCTATCGCTCCCAATGTGGTTTCCTCCACCACTGCTCATCTCTATAACATCTTGGAGCTCCTTTCCATCTGTCAAATCCACTGAATCTCTTACAACCGAAACTCCTTGAATTTCCCTCCTCGCCCTTCTCTCTACACATGCGACATTTGACATTGGCGTAATTATCATTATCACGCCTTCTCCAAAATCCATCAGAAGATCTCTCCGGTCTTCTTTGACTTTCATTTCTAAATAGTTTTCTCTGCTGCGTGTTACTCATTCGGTACGCACGAGCTTCCCATTCCCTCTTGATCTCCAATCATTTCCATTCCTACTTCTAACTCTGGCTGCAGCTAGTTCCGCCCTATCTACACCACCATTCCATCGCTCTGACCTTCGCCAATTCCACTTATTCTCTTTATATCTTATCTGTTTGTCGAATTTATCCTTTGCCTGACAATTCGCACAACTCCTGGTATCAGGATTTCTTAGTTTCCTCTCAGACCTACAATCTTCTCTTAAGTGCTCCTGTACCACACTCATTGCAAATATCTCTTCTACAGGTTCTTCTATTTTCTCTTGTTTACCCTGTATGATCGAATTATGCTGAGGTTTGTTAACCTTTACATTTTCCTTATTTTTAACCTTGTGGCTACTTCCTACTAGCTTGTGAGTTTCCTCTCGACACATCTCCTTATAGCTAGTTTCAAAATCTGGATCAGTGTTGGTTCCAACATCCCAAGTTTCTACATCCGACCTATCTATGACACAAGTTTTCTCATATAAGCTCGGTCCCACAATCAATTCCTCGACTAAATCTTCAATAACCAGGGCTTCAGCTTGGCCCACAAATTCATCTCCTTGGATATCTATCCAGGCCGTGGGATATTCCTTTCTAATCCCATTAGCTAGTATACAGATAACCTTTTGACCTGTGTGTGGCTTAGGTTTCTCTAAACCTTTCCTGATCGCTACACATGATGCGCCTGTATCATAAAGACATTTCACAATTCTTTGGTTAACCGAGACTGTGCTTATGTTGTCTTTTCCAATTAAGATCTCATCACAAACATGGTTAGCGTCCTCATGTTTAAAACACGCTATACCAACTACTAATCCTTCTTCCTCTTCTTCTTCCTCTTCCTCTTTTTCTTCCTCCTCTTCTTCCTCTTCTTCCACACATAGCATTGTGGCCATTGTGTGTACCTTAGCCGTTTGGCCTACCTTGTCACACCTATTAGCATAATGCTGTAACGACCCGCAATGGTAACATCCCTTTTTCTTATTCTCAGCATCATCTCTCACTGTTCTTCTTTCTCGGAAATTCCAATCATTCTTGAATTGGTTTCTCTCTTTAGGATTTCTATGTTCTCTGGTCTTATTCTTATTCGGACCACCACTGTGTCTCTCAATGTCTTCACAATCAGACTCTCTCGTATGATCCCTGAGATCTTTATCTCGTTTCTTAAAAGTGGGGATCCACTTCTTCTCTCTGCTTTCTTTTGCTTCAACGTAGTTCTGAGCCTGCACTAGCGTATCTGCTAAACTCATTTTTCCTTTTTCCTTAAGAAAACATCTCATGTCGTCATCACAGGTGACAAAGAACTGGTCTTTCAAAATCAAGGATTCCAAACCTTCATAATCATCTTTGAACCCTGCCATTAACAACCACTGTCTTAAGTACCTCTGTACTCTCTGTAGGAATTGTTCCACTGTCTCATCTTCCTGTCTTCGAGAAGTCTTAAAAAGTTTGCGGTACCCTCCTTCCGTGAGCTTGAACCTTCTAAGCAATTCCTGCTTTAACTTCTCGTAATCATGCGCTTGCTCAACGTCGAGTCTCTGATAGACTTCTAGGGCTTTTCCTTCTAACGACCTAGCAAGTGTCATAGCCCAAAACCTCTCGGGTACCTCATACACGGTACACGCCCGTTCAAACCGTAGTAGATAAGCGTCGAGGCAATCTCTGTCCTCTCTAAACATCGGCATTTTCACATTCTTAGTGTGATCGCTTGTACCTGCGTATTCTCTACCTACACCATTTTGAACGAAATCACCTCTTTCTGCCTGATGCTTATCATGAGCCGCTCTTATCTCCAATTCTTTCAGTTTGATCTCCTTCATATTTTCTATCTCCAATTGTTTCAAACTCGCTTCTCTCTCTGAGGTTCTAAGTCTATCCTCTCTTTCTAGCGCTTGCTTCTTTTCTTCTCTAGCTATGTCTTCAACGCGTTTCTTTTCTTCTCTAGCTATGTCTTCAACGCGTTTCTTTTCTTCGCGTTCGCGCTCTGCTAATCTTTGCTCTTTTTCTAACTCTTCTTGTCTCAATTTCTCTGCTTTACATTCTTCTTGTTTTTCTTTAACGAAATTCCTCAGTTCCGATCCTTCGTACCCCAACTCTGAAGCAATCTTCATCCATTTTTGGAATTCAGCTGCCATTGCAATGGCTATTAATTATATGCGAACGCGCTATAAAAACTTCGGTAAACACTGTTTAAACTTTCGTGAACTACCTTGACCTGACCTCTTTCACACCAATAATAGTCAGCCTTACAAGTGCTATTTTAACCTGACCTTATAATATCCAATAAACGTCAGCGTCTCAAACTGTCGTTACGTCACGCATCAAATTAGTATGCTAATCGGTCTTTCACCCGCAACAGATTCAAGTAAGATCTGTTACTAACGCTACTGTAAAACTAATCACACTAATCCGTGGGTTATATCCCCTAATTAATTATCTAAATTAATTGTTCTAATCCCGGACGGGCACCCAGATTTGTAACGGTCCCCTAATAATAGATTTTTATCTATTTTCGGGTATACACTGATCGTGTGTACGTGTTACCTATAAAGTCTAAATCCATTGCGATTGGATGAATGTATGTCAAGTTATATAGTTCAACCAATCAAATCAATGCAACACATTTCAAATTTAAATATTAATTATCATCAAATTGTCAAACTAATGAAATGTTATCTAAATATGGTCTCGTTTTCTTGTCTAGGGTAATCTATTAAGATTGTTTTACTTTTATAAACTATCCTTACTTAAACCAGCGCATTCTACAGGGTATTAGGCCTAAGGGGAATTAAATACCTCCCACGTAGATATTCTTGTAGTCACTTCTGTATAACCCCAACGGACTTTTATTCCAGACAAGCGTAGATCTCACTGTGGATGATGATGATGACGATCATGTCTTTAGTTGAGTTGACGAGTGAATCTCTTCTGTAAAATGTGGAACTCACGTAGCATTGCATCTTCTTGTAGTAAAGTAGAATATGGAAGATTTGTATGAATCCCTTCGCTCTTATATTCGACTCGCTATCGACTTTAATCCAACAGTCCAGTTCATGGAAGTTCCGACGAATCTAACTGCTTACGTGGATTTAAACTCCTATCGAAATCGACCGACGTATAGTTCAGTTCGATTATAAGATTCCTTTTGACTGAATCTTATTTCCACAGCACTGTATTTATACTCCACGAGTATAGTTCTTATCGCTACTATAACATTCACGAATAAGAAATACTTTCGACGCTCTAATGCCTCAAATTGCACTTAGAAACGCCACGCAAGACGCCATTCTTCCCAGCATCGGGCGAAGAACTCCTTAACGGTTCTTTGCACACCGTCCTCTTCTTGTAATGCGCATGCGCGGTCAAAGTCTGTTGGTCAACCGTGACAACGTTTGAATTTGTCCAATGGCATGGTTTCATCGTAGTTATGTATCCATGACGTTCAGACAATAAAGACTAATAATTCCCCTGGAATTGCGCCGATTATCTACGCCGGTTGATTAATTAAAGTTTAACACAAAGAATGCTATAATTAATCATTAACGATACAATCTTCTACTGCACCTATTAAAATCTATATACGTATATATGAAGAGATATGAATGTTTGTTATAATACTAAGGGAATCGTTACACGCCCCTTCAAGACAGTCTATTCAGGAGCAAAATACTCACGCTTTCCTTTAATCACACACAGTTTTGTACATTGCTTTTGAATCATTGGCACCAATCAATAGGTCGGTCCATGAGTTACTTATCTCTGAGGATATCTGCTTGAGAAAAGCCACCTTTTCCAACGTCTTTCCATCTGCACTAAATGGTATAATGCCGTGGCTTTTAGAGGCACGTTTGTGAACTTCAGTGGGAACGAGGCTCGTTAATTCCAGAATGGATGATATTCTGCGGATAGTTTCTAAGAACCTGAGGGATTATTTTTACCTCGAGTGAAAACAAAATAAAAACGATTATTTCCTCCGTGCCACCCCAGCGACAAACACACCGAAATTGGAGATTTACCACGAGACACTACGCCACAGGACGCAGGCCTCTCTAGACTCTATCCATAAGGAAGGGTGGTCTGGGCATTCGGAGAGCGACTTCTCTGGCGCTTCCGGTCATTTTCCTTCAGCTGCGAACATTCTCCCTCTCTAAACTTCATTCTAACCTCTGTCAACATTACATCGGACACACACGTTCAACCGATGACGTCCGAGTGGTGATCAAAAACGGAATTCAATGACGCTGACAACATGCCAACACCCATATTGCAGCAGACTTTAAAATACATTAGATCTATACAACACCGCGCGCTTGAAAGCTGTCTCACCACACGCCAATGACTGGCTATAATATGCCTTACCAGTAACGGCATGTGGGTTGAGAATGGACAACGAGGACGGCAATATGTGAACCACACATTTGCGCTAGCGAAGCCCGAATCGACGCCCGAGGCAGCCACGGCTTGCCCTGCTTTCTCGGCTTCAGCCGAGTAACTCGACATAGCGCAATCAATTGCAAAATACACCGCTCCTTTCAAAGCAGGCATCCCATCCATCAAAGAACCATCAGGTCTGCGGCGCACATATGGCAGAAGGCCAAACAATGATCCCATGGCGTGCTGGTCATCATCAGGTGAAGGACGCGACTGTGGTAGACACCCTCGCACCATCATATGTACAAGCCACGGCAGCGATGATTGGCGCGGCAGCTGAGATCGCCTTGGAGATGAAATAGGCCAAATACAACGCTCTGCTAAACAAGCACTTCTTCCTTTGAGACTTAGGACCAATCAACATCACTGGCCAAAGCTTTTGATCAGATCTAGGCTACACCCTGAAGCTGTCGATAGGAAACAACAGAGAGACTTACTTCTTGCTGCAAAGTATCTCTATTACGATCCAACGGTACAGCTTGGTTGCTTTCCGTGATACCTTAGCGGAGCCAGACCTAGAGGAGACGTTACACTAACGGCATTTTGATGCTAATTTTAGACAACAGCTACTACTTGTTTGTTAATTGAGGCTTTTAATACTGATGCTGATTAATGGAGATAATGAAATAATTTATTGTTTTATAATTATAATAATAGTAATGTTGTGTATAATATATTTATTATACGGAGATTAATAAATCGCAAGTTAAATTTACCTAAACACACCAAAAAGTGGTAATGCAGATCATAATGGCGACATTGCAATGTGTCATATTGAAGCGTGATGTAAACTAACATAGTAAATCCTTTAACATTAATTTGATATTGAACAATCGAATTAGTGGAATCTAATAATATTTTTCTGTTTTCAGAGAACACTGGATGTTCTAAAGATTGATGTAGAAAGTGCTGAATGGCCTGTCCTTCGAAATATGATTTTCGAAGATTTTGAAGAATTGAAAAAGATCAAGCAGCTGACAGTGGAAATACACTCACCATTGTTTAAAGGAAATGCCTTGGGGAAAAGAGACTTAGTCGAGATTGTTTACTATTTGAAAGAGCTTCGAAACCTAGGATTTTTATTGTTCAAGAGCTTTCAACTGAATGGATGCTGTGCTAGGTTTGCTCCATTTATGCCCAAAGTAGTACGTGAAAAATGTTGCTATGAAGCCAGTTTTATCAATGTGCGATACTTGTGATTTCATTCTTAGTACGTGAAAAATGTTGATATGAAGACAATTTTATTAATGTGCGATACTTGAGATTTCATTATATTAGATCATGGGGCATTCCACAGTATAGCAGGCCATGACAGGTCAAAACAAACTATCAGAATTTTAAAGTGTTAATAATTTTCTGTTGTAGAGAAATGGTTCTAGTTTGGCGCTTAGGGTTTTGTGTTGACTTTACCTTAAACTAGTAACTTTGGTCTAGTACTACAGACGGATCCAAGCTCAATAGTGACTCGAGAAACATTAGGAGCCTTCACAGTGTTTATTTTAGAGCGTTATAAAAAAAGGTTCTATTAACTGTTTGTGACAATGGAATTTCACTAAATTTTGTAGATTGAGCTCTAAAACTACTGCTCAACACCTTGTAAGCATTTAAATGATGCAAGTAACTTGTAAAAAATAAACTGTTTTCATGAATATTAACCAGTTTTTTTAATGAAAAATACAGTAGAGTCCGTAACGTGGAGTCCGTAACACACAGTATGCGAAGCTGTCTTGCTGGGTGCTCCTCACTATATTAGGGCCTTTTGTACCCCAGTATCTTCTCTGCACAGTCGTTCCTCCCTTCGGTCCTCGGCCCGGGGTTACTTGGTTGTCCCGCGGGTGCGTACTTCTACGGCCCAGTCTAGGAGTTTCGCTATTGTTGGTCCCAATAGCTAGAACCAGTTACCTCAGGACTGACCTTTTTCTATTTCTTTTGACCAGTTCCGCAAGCGCCTGAAAACCTCCCTTTACCAGTGAAGAGACTGGCTCGGGTCGGGAGCGCCCCTGTTTTTGAGTGGCGCTATCAAAATGTTTGATTACGATTACGATTACGATTACGATTATGCACATTAACGAATGCAAAACATCACTACTTATCATAATAACAAACTGCAATTATGACTAAATCAACAACAATACCTGGCAATTCTAGAATGGTGTTTCAAACAAATTTACATAATAATTACAGGTTAACAGAAAATCAAGATAGTTCATTCAATCGAAAAAGTTGATGGGACTTGTTTGTAGAGTCCGTAACTCAAACTTTTTGATGCATCAGATATGACACCTAATTGGTTTGAAAGTACAATATAACTGAAGAAAATATGTAGCCACACAGTGTCATAAAAGCTGTCATTTGTGAGGTCAGGTTAATGGAATTGTACAAAATCAACCAAAGACGCCATGACCTGCTTGCTTCTGTTTAGGCCCATGAGCTCTCGGCTGACCATTTGACGTTTGGTGTAATCGTTCCTCATCTCATAACTGTACACCTCAGCTGTCCTTGATCTCTGCTGTAGTTACGGAGCAGGTGAAAGGGGCTAAGATACTCCAGAGCTCCAGTCAATCAGTATGAGAGTTTAGTCGCTTCAGGGTTGATGGTTGGTATTTCCTGGGTCTCACCCGGCTTTCTCCAAGGTATCACCTCTGATCTTCGGTATCTTCTCCACTGCATCTCTTCTCCCCTGCTCCTCATTACTGCAAAACATTGATTGCAACGCACACCTCGCTAAAACTATACAAAGCAGAACTCTTCACTGTAGGCATGACAATCGTCTTCACCTCTTCACTCTTTTCTTTGATAAGTTGTAGCTGTACAAGCAGATGCCTGGGCCATTGTGTCCAGTTGTTATTTTGCTTTATATTGAACCAGTTAACAATACAAACCCTAACACGGAACTCCACAATCATCCTCGAATTGTTCAGAGTCTTTCCTTTCATGGAGATCCAACTTCTCATGAACCTCAGAACTGTTGAGAGCCACCTGCTGTTGGAGACAGGTTCGATCTCCACCAGAGCAAGATCCGTCGACAAAACTCATGTCCTAATTTATTGTAGTGACAATTCTGTAGCCATAGCTTAAGTGTTTCCCTAATTCATCGCTGAGCTGAGATAAACCAGGACCAACACAGACTTTTGTAAAATGAGTATTGATGTCCAGATCAGTTGCATAATCCAACGTTTTTTCTAAGGGACCTGACCACTTGTTACTTAGTGTCTTGCCATCTAAAGCAGTAACTGGGTGCCTCAGTGGCAGTTCTCCTGTGTGCATATTACAAACAATCAACATGATCATCCTTTGTAGCTTCTTCTCGACATAATGCATTACTCCTCCCTCCCAACCAGTGTTTACATTACAGGAGTCACCTCCAATAGCTTGAAGAGCCTTGTCTGCTCCTCTTTCTTTCAACCACTCAACCAGACTATCAGCAATTATTTTAGCATTTTTTATTACTAGTACTTTAGCAGGGACAAAATGCCACAGATATCTACTTCCTGGTTCCATGCAAACTGTAATATGCTCTTCTTTCACCAAGCCTGGATACATTTCTATTCTCTTCTGCTTTCAACATGACCTTAATTGCATCACGTTGCCCATCAAAGAAAACACAACTAAATGCAATTTTGCTGAATTTCGTCTTCAAACCTTGCATAGAGTTCCATCATTACTCTCTCTTGAGTTCTCCTGACCTTGTGTTGATCAATCACCAAAGTAGTGTCAAGTGAGTAAATGAGCACAGCATCAATCAAGGCAGCAATAGCAATCTCCTCTGTCTCCCTCAACCCATTGTGGTGTCTTAGACTGGCCAAGGCTATGTTGGTTATGTCCGTAGTATTGTATCTCACTCTCTTCCTATAGTTTTCAACAAAATCACCAGAACCCTCGCTCTCCAGGTAAGTAGCTTTTGTCTTCATCACTACATTCACTACAATAGTCTTTCACTGATTCTTCCATGATATCCTCGTATTCTTCAAACTCTCTCTGA
This sequence comes from Aporrectodea caliginosa, assembly GCA_020284085.1. NCBI lineage: Eukaryota > Metazoa > Annelida > Clitellata > Crassiclitellata > Lumbricidae > Aporrectodea > Aporrectodea caliginosa. The sequence continues at coordinate 168,872 of JACEVL010000047.1, read as the reverse complement.
TGCACTTCAAAACATAGGTCTATCTGTCGTCGCCTCCGATTCTGTGGTTCGTTTACCGCTCCTCATTCTCCACTTTTCTCATTAACCATCCATTTTCCCTGCATTTCCTTCTGTAACAACTGTCTTCTAGTCTCCTGGAGGTCACCTGGTCCTATCTGATGAGGTCCAATGCTTCAACCTTTTTCTCTTTGACCTTTGATGAAAATCAACTCTTTCACGGGAATCTTTTTCTCTCTATGGTTAAATTCTAATGTGCATTAATTATTTTTGTAACTATGAGAACAAGGATGGATGCATAGTCTGTCAGTGTGGAGTTAGGCATACGATAGAGTTCACGCTACACTTTTGGATGAGATTGCAATATTTCAATAATTTATTTCAATCAATCATTTATTTCTGTAACCATCAGAAGAGAAAAACACGAACAATGAAACAGTAAGGCAACGGTTTGACATGTACTGGCTACAAGGAGGCCCAGAAGGGATCATGGATCCAGGATCCCGCTAAATAGGGACACCTAAACATGTAAAAGAATACAGATAGAGAAAGAAAGATAGTCAATGATACTTAGAGTGGAGTAAGCCTTGGGCTAAAAAAACAACAAACAAAACCAAAAAATAAGACGGATCCATGAAAAATCACATTAACAAAAGAATATAAAATCTTAACTAAAATAGCATTACAGACAAAATCATCTAATTTACCACAATCTTAGCTAAAATAGCATTACAGACAAAATCATCTAATTTAATCAATCAATAATTTCAATCAGTCATTTATTTATGTAACCAAGAATAAGAAGAGAACAACAACAAAAATGAAACAATAAGGCAATAAATTGATAGGCCTATGTAGGCCTACTGGTTGGGGGGGCGTGGCGCATTGGATAACATCTGGCACAGAGACCGAGAGGTACCGAGTTCGAGCCCCCGTTGGGCGGATATGCTTTGTAGGCTGCTATTAGCGTCTTTGTATTGCAAGCTGTCTGTTCTGTTAGTAGTTAAGATTTCAATTGCATAACATGTAAATGTACAGCGCAGTGCGTTTGTCAGGCGCTTATTAAAGAAAATATATTATTATTATTATTATTACATGGGGTCCAGAAGAGATTACAGCCAGTCGATACTTAGATTGGAATAAGTCTTAATTAAACAAAGACATAAGAAGAGTCCATTAAACGACATTAACAACAGAATATACAATCTTAACTAAAATAGCAGTGCAGACAAATACAACTAAGTTAAGTCAATTAAGAAGGTTCCCGACAACTTATCCAAAAGAGCTATTTAGAAACTGGAGACTGTTGATGAACTGCAGCTGGTCTAGGCTGAATGTCATGTCAACTTCTCTATGTTGTTTGGGAAACAGCTGATTTTGTCCACCTAATTAACACAGATAGGTTGCGATCTTCTTACTTATCGTTATGGAACTGGCGCTCTGTAATACGTCTCGCATAACTTATCAGTGATTTCTGTAAAGTGGAGGCTAACAACAGTTTAGAAAATAGGTGTCAAACTTTTCCTGTCATATTTTTTATATCAGTTAAATATTATTTAATATTATTCAAAATAATAGTAATGATATTGATAGATTTATCTCATAACTCGAAAGAGTTTTAAAGAGATATCTGTCTATCAGAATCTGTTGATGAAAAGTAAGTTTAAGTGGGATATTACACCTTCTGTGAAGGTGTAATATCCCACTCAATGGTGTGATAAACCGCCCTACACGTTAAGGTGTGACATCTCTCCTTCATTCTTAGGTGTGATATCCCACGTTAAAGAGGTGACATCTCTCCTTCATTCTAAGGTGTAATATCCCACGTTAAAGGTGTGGTATCCCTCCTTCATTCTAAGGTGTTATAACCCACATTTTCCAGTAACAGTGTATCTAAGGTGTAAACAATAACACCATAATATCCTCCGACGATCAGTTGTTTTTTTTCTTCGTCGTAAAACAATCTCAATGGCTGTTGGCTATTCGTATATTTTTCTTTTGATGGACAAAGAATTCGATTCCATTTAAGATCTGAATCCAAGAGAATCACTCTACTACTCGTATAGTCAGTCACAAACACTCGATCGTCTGAACCAAGTGAAAGATACATAGGATCCTTCAGTTGTTGTGTTTCGTTTGAAGGAATAAAACGACGGATGACCATCTTTCCATCTCTGGTCAATTCACTTACGACCCATTTCACTGCATTCTCCTCCTCGTTTCCCTTCCACAGGTGAAGGATGATAAAATTCCCGGTGGAAGTTTCTATTGTATGACGAGGGTTCTCAATGTCTCTTGGCAACTTTATGGATCGAATAAGTTCTGCGTTTGAATTGTAGATCCACAGATAGGACGATTCGATATTGACCACCAAAAGCTGACCATCACTGAGCACTGACAGAGTAAATGGCTTATAATCAGTGGTCAGCCATTTCGTGATTTTGTTTTGGTCATCTGTTGGTTTCGTAATCTTCCAGACGCATTTCTCACCATCGTCGGAAACATAGAGACAATCTTCCTTCTCACTGGATCCAATGTCCACGGGATATCTAATCTCTGCTATTTCGATTTTCTTTCGTGGACGAAATGAATTTCGACCCTCAAATACACGAATTGCATTTTGATAAGATAGTGATTCACAGCTACAGAGGACATAGATTTCATTCCGCAGTTTAGTCACTCCACACACTCTTTCATTTCGTCGTATCTCGAGTCTCTGAATGCAGTTGATGGAAATCGGACACACGACTAAGATAAAAACAAAATACTGCATAATGCGGAGATAATTGACCGTTAATAATATCCTTTATTTTTATATTCTTTTACTATAAATGGCTGCAAATATTTAGTTTGTTTTCAATAAATTATATCTTTTAAATGCATTTTTATTATTTTTTTATTTTTATGTAAGTGCAAATATTTGGGCATTCAGCGCCTCTCACAGATAAAATTATTAATGTATTAATAACTATTATTAATAGTAAATTATGTTTCTAAGAAGTCACTTTCTATAATACTGTAGGAATTGGTATACGGACATTTGAACGACGGTCAATTGAACGGACGACACTAGACAGGCGATACTTTAACGGGAGACAGTTGAACAGGTGACACTTAACAGGAACGTTATTTTACCGTGACGTCTAATGACCAATTCACAAAGTATGCTCTGTATACTCTGCATGTGTACTTTGTGTATACTAAGTGTATACTGAAAGCTGAGCTGGACGTCCTTGTAGTGAGACGGAATTTTAGCGGGACGTTAGACCAGATGTGTGGAAATAATTTCGAATTTTAGTCCATGGCATTAGTGTATGGATCTAGTACCAAAGGCAAACCAACGCTGATACATCAGAATTTTTAGTACTTGAAAGAAAAACAATACATAAGTGGAAGCAGGGGTTAAAGTGGGTGGGAACGCGTGGGAACGGCGTTCCCACTGCTCTCGAAATTCTTTGCTTGCGTTCCCACTGCTCACAATGCAATGGAACCCTGGGAACGCATGCGTTCCAGTAAAATTCTTCTTCGGAACGTCCCCCACGGCGCTCGGTAACGACATCTGAGTCAGAACTCTCATTGCTTCTATAAATAACTATTCCAGCGTAGTGTGTCCGCAGTCCGCTTGTTTAGGCCCCGAAACATCTCTCGCAGGACTTGATTAACGACCGAATTAAATCGGAAGTCATTGGTTGAAATTGCTGTGCGACCCCACCGTTTCTAGCCCCACCAGACCCAACGGTTCTAGCCCCCACCGGCCACCAGGCGCCCGCTACTGTGCCAGGCTAGCTGAGCACAGTAGCGGGTGCACATGCCGAGTGGGGCTAGAATCGTCGTTAGCGCGTCGCGTGTTAATCTCTTTCTTTTGGGTTTGGTTCTCCAACGTGTGAACAACCAGATCAGAGATGGGTAACTAATCGATTAGTTGCTAATCGATTAGCTAATTGATTAGACAAACAGCTAATTCTAATTCTAATCGATTAGATGTAGTCTGATGCTAATTCTAATTCTAATCGATTAGCAATTGTCAGCTAATTCTAATCGAAAATCGATTAGCTGATCGATTAGATGTTTGAAAATTAAACCGAGAACGCGTTCATAAGAGTAAGTCTATTAATATTGAGTCTGAATATACTTAATTACTTATTTATCTGAAGGCTATTTCAGACTTTCAATTATCTGTTCATGGTTATAAAACATGAGAACCAGTACAACTTGCAAGGCCGTAAATCTGTCTCAAAATGTGGGGAGGGAAAATGCACGTTAATTTAAGAAGCCCACTGAATTTCAGTTACCCATTAGGTTAACATTTTAACGACGAGCGGCATTGGTTTCCCAGTCGCTATAAGTAGTACTCTCGTCGTTAAATTTAAATACTCACAAAGGAACAGTTTGTGGCAATTTGGGTTGGCACCATAATATTTGTGACACAGCTTAGAAAAATAACACAATTTAGACAATTTTGTGGGGTGGGAATTCCTTCACGTTCCCTCCCCAAGCTGAAAAGTGGGGAGGGAATTCCCTCCCTTCCCTCCCCAGGATTTACGGCCCTGAGTACAAGTTCTTATTTCTGCGCCTAGTTCTCCATGCTTATCACAAATCACAATAGCTGCGCAGACAACTGATGAAAAACATTATTCAGAATTTATTATTGTTAAAACGTTCTTTAAAAGTATTAAGATAAAAGTGATAGGCCTATCGGAAGGAACAGTTAAATTAGTAGAGAAGTGTAAAAATTCAGTAAAATCGTCACCGATAATTGAAGCCGATGTATATATCGTCAAACTTTGTCCGTTATGTTAGGGTGAGTTCAAGTTGACAAAGAAATGGCTGGTTTGTGGACTGTTCTCACATAGGGCCTATAGCAGTTGTGCAGCTTTAGGTATTGTAATAGGCTTCAGCTCTAGGTATTGTAATAGACTGCAGCCTTAGGAATTGTAAATTTGTAATAGACTACGGGAACTTGCTGTGCTTTGATTAAAAATTGACAAATTCATGAAGCAAATATGTGTACCGAACTATCGATTATTGATATCTAATTCTAATTACTAATCGATTAGCTGCTGCTAATGCTAATTCTAATCGATTAGCTAGAAGACTTTGCTAATTCTAATTCTAATCGATTAGCAAATTTCAGTAGCTAATTCTAATTCTAATCGATTAGCAGTTCTAGCTAATCGTACCCATCTCTGAACCAGATATGAATAGATTCAATAGATTGAAATTTAGGTGTTGAATAGACAGAGGGACTAAGACGGTAGTAGACGGTAGTAGACCGTAAACGGCAGATAACTAGGCCTACCAGTTTTAAATTTCAATCAGAATGAAAATGTATTTATTGCCAAGAAAGGCAAGCAATGACGCAATCAACCAGCCTCCAAATTCAAAATTTTGGAATGGCGCTGCGGGCTGAGATTCATGCACACAAATTGAAGACGTGAGTACAAAATTAGTTTAGCTGTACAAAATCTTCTCAGCAACGTCACAGCGTCATACGGTCCAACCAGTGCAACCACGGTTCATGACCACTGAACAGAACCACGCATGCCGCCGGGAAGAACATGCTCTAGCTTTTACATTAGTGGCTTAGATTTTGGAAATTAGAATATATGCGATTTCGGATTTGATAAAACGTTGGTGGATGGTGCTTAATATTAAAATCTGTCAAAAGTGTAAGACTTTATAGGTTTTAGGGGGTCAACCACAAACTTACCTAGGGACGAGGCTCTTCAATTCTTCCTCACAGTGGAACCTTTTTTTTAAAAATACCTATGAATTTTATGTAACTAATTGATTGTAGCCTACTCTGAAAACTTTTAGTATCGGCTGCCTGTATTTAGTTTAATATTATTTGTAATTTTTGTTCTTTTGTCAAAATATTATTTTTATTTGTCTGCATATCTAAATCTAATTTGTATAGAACAATAGGTTAGCTGTTATTCCCTGTGCAAAAGCCTGCATTGTATTTTCATTCTTTTATCTTTAATAGTCCGGTTGATCATGATTCATGATGGCTCGGCATTCATGATATTATAATTAAGTTGTATTTGTATTTTTTCAGTCATGTCATATCACCTGATTCAGAGCAAAAAAAATTTTTCGGAATGGTCAAGAAACTAACTAAACCCTGTTTTCATTCAAACAATTTATGACTCAGACTCGTGTATGATGCCCTGGACGACTTATCATCATCAAATATTCGTTTAATAGAAATTCAGGTTGACAAAACCTCAAACTGAAACAAATAATTACGTGGTAGAGTACTTAGCTGATGCGTCCTTGACATTACATAGACCTAAAGCTGATATCACTCTTCCTGTTGCTCATCACCTCTTGATAAGACAAACAGAAGTATTTGCAGCTAGAGAAAGAGTCCAGTGGACATTACTATGTTGAAGATTGTCAGGCTGTAGATGCACCCACTTGTTGGGTTTATACATTTCTGATGTGGCCCAACAAGTGGGCCAAATTTCACGTAAATCTGAGTCGGTCCTGTCAATCATAAGTTGCAAATTTCGTAATATGACACGGGATCACCCAGTTAAGTTTTTGGACCTATAAGGTCCTTGTTTGTTGTTGATCAGGTGGTTCACCATTCAGACTGTTCAGTCAAAATTTCTTTCTGTCATCATTGATTCATTGACTGAATCAAATTTCTTTCAGTTTTCTTTCTAAATTTATCTGACTGCATGATACAAAAAGATAACATTATTAGCTTTTGGTATACTAGATTGTGCCTGGATATTTTAAATTTACAATCAGAAGGGTAACCTGCAATGTTTCTTGTTTATAATTGCACATCACTTACTGAATCAGAAGTCCTTTGTATTTTTTCTTAGAATGCTGTGAATGCATTTTTGTGACTGCAACTATTCAGTTACATTGAGGGCCAGTATGAAAGTTTTTTCATGTGTAATGCCCATCATAGACTGAATTGCCCAAATGTCTCTGCTTTTTTCTAGTAGAATTTTGTAGCTACTTAAAATTTAATACCATTACTTATTAAGTTTATATATATATACATATATATAATATATAATTAATATATTAATGCTATTGGTTTCTGAAATGTTATTAACGATTCGTTGCGTTGCTGGAGGACGAGTCAACTTAAAAGTTCGAGTTCCCACTGCTCAACCAAACCACTTTAACCACTGAGTGGAAGGATATCTTGGCGATGTCGAATGTACAAACGATCCAAATACAAGGCACGTTTTGTGACAGCAGACGACCAGGTTGTCTGAGAACCAGAAACTGAACACACACATTTTGGAAACATCGCTGGCACGGAAAGCCATAGGTGAAACGAAGGAATGTATCAACAATTTCACTTCAGCGCCAAGTTCTTCACAAGTTGCTGTGAAAGAACGTGGTATAGGTCCAAGACAGTACATAATAATATTATATTGTAGTGGACCAGCGGGGGTCATTGAGTGTTAGCCGGGGTCATTGAGTGCTGATGTCCCCTTCGTTATTTGCCTAGTATGTCCCGGGTTGTCCCCCTTTCCTGTGATCTTTGGCTCTATGTCTAGTTTGTCCCCTCTGCTATTTGCCTAGTATGTCCCCCCCCGTTATGTGTCTAGTATGTCCCCCGGGACTTAGCCTAAGAAGCCTGCCCTGAGAGGGTATATAAAGGGGCTTGCTTGCTTCAGTAGGAGGTTCTTTGATTAGGCAGAGTCGAAGTCGAGGTTGATTAAGGGATTGCTTGAGTGGAGATTGATTAAGGAGTTGAATAGTTGATTGTGTCATTGCTCGGCGTTAATGTATGTTTTCGACGTTTAATAATAAGAGTTGAACTGTTGAACGTCTTGTGTCGTCTTCTCATCGAGGCATTAATTACTGAGACGGTGCATCGCCGGTGGTCGCAACCTGAAGAAGAAGAAACCTCTCCTCGAAAGGAGAGGTCGGACATTGTGGAATATGAAGGGAGGATTCAGGAGCGGCATCCTGTGGTACCAGACAACGACGACGAAAAAGAAGAATCCACCCGGGTAGATTTCTGTCGAACCTCGAGAGCCGATTCTGGGGTTTGACTCAAGCTTGACCCTAGAAGAAGGTCCGGGGTTTGTTACAATATTCAATTGGTTTTAAAAGTTTTCTTACTTACCCGATAAATTGTTCATCGGTCATCTGTTACCCGTTCAACTGTCCGACCGTTCAGTAGTCTCACCGGTCATCTAATACACCGTTCTACAGTCGCCGTTCTTCAGTCACCCGTTCTTTTGCCGCCCGTTCTTTTGCCGCCCGTTCTTTTGCCGCCCGTTCACATATCACCCAACCATAGGAATTAATTGCTGTTGCTTACCCAGATCATTGAATTTATTACTCTGTGTTTCTTAATTTTTTATTATCTATGAATTCAACTTGCTGCTCATTGTTCAGGATGTATATATATTAGGGTGGTTCACAGATGCATGGTCAAAAACAAAGTGCAAGTTAGAAACCAAGGCACCCTCTCAGTTTGTTAGACCTATCAATAGTATTATTTTGACAAAATTTCAGCTTTCAATTCCAACGGGAAGACGGTGCTCACGGACTGTGTCACTTTGCCTGATACCGATAAAAAGACACTAATTGTGGAAATGAATGTGTCGAGCACACATTCCCGTACGAATGTATTTTAGTTCACGATAAATCAAATTTTTACTGTAATTTGACAACACGTGTGATAGTAGAACAGTTCTCGTAGTCAGGTTGAACTGTAAAATTTCAGTAGGTTTGAAGAATTGGACAAATTAAAAAAAACATCGTTCATACCATGAATGTCGATTGTTCCGGTTTTATAACTTCAACACCCGCTACAGTCTTTGAGTCTAGAAACTGCAAGCACTGCGTCAACAACAGCCTTCTTTATAGCTGTGAGACAAACAGCATTCCTATTTACCACGACCACTTGGATAAGATACTACTTTGTTTCTTCATTATAAGTGATGAGTCGGTTGAATTCCTCGAACAACTTCACACACCTCTGAGCCGTGTCGTTCACCACTCTCAACTGCTGAATTCTTTCTCTGCCTTGTTTGTAACCCTCATTCTCGATCCATTTCACTTGTGGAAGTGTAAGAAAGCAATTACTAATCTTCAGGTGTGACAGCAGTGTCACTGGGTTGCAAACTCACCCAGGCAAGCCCTCCTTCAGTACCGCAGCATCACCTCTCACCTTCCTTTCACCAGGCTTTGCAGTTACGCTGTGAACAATAATAACCTAATCTGTTACTGGTTGGTCTGTGCAGTGCCAGACCTACAGCCTCATCTGAAAGGTATCACTAGTGGTTTCTAGGGCCTTCCTGGCAGCAACGCTGATCTCGGGGGTCAACTGACTCATATTTTCCTAGATTAATCCAAAGTGACAGATCTTGTCCTGGAGCTTCAGCAGCAAGTGAGGCTTTTGTCCATGCTTTTGTGTAAAGAATGACAAAAAAATGCACAAATCGATGAATCTGAGTTTCTTCCTTCTTCGTTAGATTGAATACATCACGTTGATCACGAAAAGGGTTGATGTTGATGGCATACAGTAACTTGGCCATCCAACTTGCATGGTGAATTGGCCTAGAAGATCTCCAGTGAATTATTGAAGGCTAACCTCCAAGACAACCATTTTAAGCTAAATGAGTTCTCAGTAGTCATCTCTGATCTCTGAATCTGATTTTCTTTCAGTAAACTTCCTGAGAAACTGAGTGCTGTTTTATGATAATGTTCAGTGCCGGATATGACATTCAGTCCTGTATCACACTTTCCCAAGCAGCTGTATATGTCTGGAAGATTGGAATATGTAGTGAATTAGATGGACCGCAACACAAGGTGAATACTTTGGCTAAAATCATCACATGGTGACGACAGGCCCTCGACCAAGAGTATCTTGTCTTCTAGCAGAACGCACACTCCGTTAAGAGCTCAGTGTTGACAGATATCAAAGCTCAAGGTTTGAATCTTGTCAGTGAATTTCCACGACTCCAGAAGATTATGAATGGCCAGGGATTCATTGTATCCTGTTCCACAGGCTAATTGCGGCACACCGAAAAGTTAAAGTGTTAAATATGAGCTCCTAAATTTCATTGGCAAATGGTAAATTTGAAAACTCACTTCTGAAAACATGTCTGCCAAAAACACAGAAAGTAGACACCACGACCTTCAACAAGAACTTTACACTCCGTTCAAAATACCAGTAAGTAAGTAAGTGAGTAAGAATTTAGTAACCGAACCCTAAGTAAGTGAGTAAGTAAGTAAGTGAGTAAGTAAGTAAGTAAGTAAGTAAGTAAGTATAACACAGCAGAAACTATTTGCATCTCATCTCCATGACAAATGCTGAGTTGTTAACCAAGTTATATGACATCAAGATTTACCGCTAATGCTACTATAATGGTAATATTTCAGTGTCATTGAGCACCATCTTCCAGCTGGAATAAGATGCTGAAATTTTTTCTCAATAATACTATTGACAGGTCTAACAAACTGAGAGGGTGCCCTGGTTTCTAGCTTGAACTTTGTTTTTGTGGACCACCCTAATATATATGCTTCGTGGATTATGAAAAAGCATTTGATAGAGTTGACTGGAGAAGGCTAGTACATGCATTGAGGCGGATGGGAATAGATTGGAGAGACAGAAGATTGATAGAAAACTTATACATGGGACAAAAGATGCGAATAGGAATAGATGGAGAGTACTCGGTACCAGGAAACGTTGGAAGAGGTGTGAGACAAGGATGTCCACTGTCACCATTACTATTTAACATCTATTTAGAAGAGTTTGTCAGAAAAACAGTAGAGGATATGGAGGAGGAGGAGATAAAGGTTGGTGGAAAAAGGGATAAAGGCATTAAGGTTTGCAGATGATCAGGAAATGTTGGCGAGAAACCAGAAACGTCTACAAGCAATGATGGATAGGCTAAACATAACATCAACCGAAAACGGAATGAAGATTAACATCAAAAAGACAAAGGCATTGAAGATAAGTAAAGGAAAGGAAACGGTAGTCAGAATACACATTGGAGGAGAATAGATAGAGCAAGTCAAAGAATTCTGCTACCTAGGGAGTATGAACACGACAGATGCCAAATACCACATAGAATTTAAAAGAAGGATAGCAATAGGAAAGGAGGCATTCTCAAACAGGAGAGAATTACTGAGAGGAAACTAAACAGGAATCTAAAGATAAGAATGATAAGACACAATTATGGAGAGTGGTGCTGTATGGATTAGAGACATGGACAATGAGAAATTCGGATAATTATAAGAAGACTGGAAGCTTTCGAAATGTGGACATGGAGAAGAATGGGAAAAAATCAGCTGGACAGAACATATAACAAATGAAGAAGTTATGGGAATAATAATTATTGGAGAAGAAAGAGTCCTTGTACGAACAATAAAAGAGAGACAAAGGAAATGGATCGGACACACGCTGAGAGGAGACTCACTACCAAGAACGGTCATCGAAGGGAAATGGATGGAGGAGGACAAGAGGAAGACCAAGACAGATGATGCTGGATTGGATGATGACAAACGGTTGCAGGAAGCTGAAAGAAGAGGCCCAACAACGAGAGAAGTGGCGACGTCGGACATTTGAACCTGCCTAAGAGGCAGAGAACCACAAGAAGAAGACGAAGCTCATTGTCTGTTCTATTGTCTGTCTATCGTTCTGATGTCACCTGCTGCTGGTTTTTACTGCCTTCATACCATGTTACCGCCCACTAAACATTACCTGATTTTTGCTGCTTAATTACTTGTTTTCCGTTTGTATACGTGTCACTATAATTAATCTTGCAATACCTCACTTTTTGTCCTTTTTACATACTTTCAATCTCAATGCAAACCTTTTGTTGCCTATGTGCCTTATCCACTTTTACTATTTATACACTTATCTTCCAATCCCACCTTATGGTTTCTTCTAATGTCTTAACTTCACTCATAGTAGACTGCATTAACAGAATTGATGTAGATAAAGTTTCTCTGTATATAGCATGCATTTGTCAACACTGTCTTTCTGGGTATTTATTTTCAATCATTTTCACTCTATTCGCATAAATTAACTACCTTCTCTTGTCTGCCTCAACATCCTGCTAATTTTGTTAACCAGTGTTGTAGGCCATATTTGTCATTTGATTAATCTGTTCTCTGAATGTTGATTACATGTCTCAACATTTATTTACGATGAATGAGTTCATACGAACTTACCAACGGTTTTTTTAAATTGATTCCTATCAATGTTGATCATCTTTGAAGTGGATGGTTGAATATTTTCAAAGATTACATCTCTCAGCTGATTCGATTTATATAGCATCTGAATAAGTCCAAGGGCTGCTTGTGAATGACACCAGATCCAAACGACCACAGTCTGTCTGTCCAGTTGAGAGTTCAGGATTTCTATGCCTTTCTCCCTCAGTTGATTGATGAGTTCGTCAGTTCGATGTGACCATGGCTTGGTTCTGTTGCTGTTTCGAAGATCTTCGATTTCTTGATGAAATAGCTGTGTTTTTATTGACGTTGTACACTTTGCACCACACAATTGCACTTTGACTTTTATCACAACTGAAAGTAAAAACGTATTTAATGTCAAACTACTTACTGAGACGTGGTTTTCTATAACTGCAGTTGAATTAAAATTAATCTTCTTGTGGTAGATAATAGACAGACAGACAGACAGACAGATAGACAGATAAACAGATAGATAGATAGACAGACAGGCAGACAGACAGGCAGACAGACAGACAGACAGATAGGTAGGCAGACAGACAGACAGATAGATAGATATATAGATAGATTGATAGATAGATAATATAGGTAGATTAGATAGATAGATTAGATAGATAGATATTGGTCCGTTTGTAACAAGCAAATAGAAGCAAAAAAAGAAAATATAAATGATCGAATTACAAGTGTCTTGCCTGCTAATGCACTGATTTTACAAGAAACTTATATAGTTAATTTAGCAAATGAATTCAATTATACAAGAATTTATAATTTTTCACGAAAGTGGTATCCGTGATTTACGGTAAACAGATTGTTTGTTCATCAGGATAATACCATTATTATTTCAAAACAAAACATTTCAAAGAACGGTTATATAATAATAGTAAATTAGCTTGTGACTTGATAGATAAGAAGTTAAACAGCAATATAGGACCAAATGGTGGAAATTCCGTTAATGGTTATGGATAAATGGTAATTTAAGCAAAATGCAGTGTTAACATTCAATTTAGTTTAGTCATAGGCATAGCTAGCGTATCATAACAGCAAGTAAACGCAGAAACATAACAACACCTATAATTAAACGACGCCAAAGGAGAGGTCTTGGATGGAGCTGGACGACAATAATTATCATTTTAGTAACTAATATCTATGCGTAGTTTCATTTAAATAAGTCAACACTATAGGGGTATCTTTAACCCTCGGGTTACCAAGGGGGTGGTTACCACCCTCACCCCACGTTTTTATGCATAAAATGTTTTCCCTACGGAATATAATTTTTACATTATAGGTAGCTGTAGCAGGTTCATTTGCGCACATTTGGAGGTAAACATCATGGTGGTATCCCACGCCATTCAAAAGTTATACCCGATATAGCCGAGGTACCAGGGAGGGTGGATACCACCCCCTTAGTGTTTCGACTATAGCCGCTTGCTTATGGGGGTAATGGTTTCGAACGCAATTGGCACGAAAAGGTGGGTCGACATCAGCTGACTGTATTTTGCAGTCTTCCTATTGGCCGCCTGCTGCCCCGCCGCGCCCGCCATGGTGGCCGTTGAGTGTAGATATGAGGGTGGTACGGTGTCCGTTACTGTGACGTCCCATACAAGGCTGCGTCCGCCCGTTCTTGACATTCCCGGAGGTTCCTTGACATTAGTGACGCCAGCACGCGAGAGGCCGCGGCTGATGAGGTCGTTCAAGTTTGCGTGTCTGGCGAGCCTACCCGGTTCGAGCCCGCATGACAGCCCGTGCTATCCATCCGCCGTCACCATCGCCCCGCATGGACAGATGTGTGGTTCACAGGTCGTTGCTCCCAAGCGCAGGCACACCGCGATTCTTATTGCCTCATCGTCCATCCGCAACCCGCAGGACGACAGTGGCAGCGCGAGCAGCCAGTCACCTGCGTTGGCCGAAGCCACCACACCGAGGCGGGCCTGATAAATATAATAGGCGTCTTTACATCCAGCAAGAAGTGACATGGCTTCTCTCCGGATGAGAAGACCGTCCCACGGGCCACTGAGACTGTTTCTTCGATCCTTCTCCTGCCGGTAGCGAGACCCGACTCTCCTCCCTCCACCTACGCGCCAGCATCTCCAATACTTCGTCGATATCTGAGTGACTTGCTCCTAGCATGGAGGACTGGAGCTTGCGGGGGCCTGCAGCACGCGCAAAGGGCAGGTAATGCAAGCTAGGCAGACCGTCGAATACCCAGTCCCCCAAGCTTGATTGGCAGTGACGCCTGGATCCATTGGTTGTCACTCATGTCGATGTTCAGTATGGTTCCCAGACCGTCCCGCCGGAGAGAGAGTCGTATTTGTCGAACAGTGTGTGGTCCATGCACGGGCAGCTTCTTGCTGTATGCAGGAGTTTCTGGAAGATCATCGAGCTCCTGAGTAAGATGAGAGTGCCGTGTTTTGCGAGTTTTGACCGTCTATTGATTTCGGTTGTTAATTCTGCGCAACGATTTTTCAGGCTTTGTAATTGTAATTGAATATTTGTATAGCGCCACTCAGAGATTCAGAGGCGCTCCCGACCCAGGGCTCTAACAAATAAGATAGTCTTCAGGCTTTTCCGAAACAGAGGAAGAGAAAGGCTGGGGAGCTGAAGACGCAATTCATACGGAAGTAAGGCATGAGGTGAGTGCTTCCTTGGTGGACAGAGGGGCATGCCGCGCCAGGCTCCATTTAAGAATTGCATTATTATTACGATTACTATTACTATTACAATTATTATTATTACAATTATTATTATTATTATAATTATTATAATTATTATTATTATTATTATTATTATTTTTTAAATATTTTTTTTTGCCCAGAGGTATCAATGATCCCTATTATTATTATTATTATTATTATTATTATTATTATTATTATTATTATTATTATTATTATTATTATTATTATTATTATTATTATTATTATTATTATTATTATTATTATTATTATTATTATTATTATTATTATTATTATTATTATTATTATTATTATTATTATTATTATTATTATATTATTATTAATTTTTATTATTCAATTCAATTCAATTTATTGATCCCATTATTGTACATAATCACGACATAGCAGTCTAATAACAACTATATCATGATTGACGATTCATGATTATGTAGGAAAAAGAAAATTTGAGAAATTAAAATGTAAGAACCGTTAGTCATCAAATGACAATGTGTTATTATTAGTCGTGGCATAATTATAATGTCAGTTAAAGCGATTAGGGAGCAACAGGCACACCAAAGGGACAAGTCCCGCTGAGAGGAGGCCTATTTAGAGTAAGAAGATTACTGATGGCAGAAGATTTAGATGAGTAAGAGATGTGGGAACACCAAATTTTGTGTTGAATGATAATTAAGTAACATATTATACAGAAAAGAAACAAACTTAAATAAAGACTATGACACTGTTACAGCTAAGTATAAGCCTTGAGAAAAAAATATGAACTGTAAACCTCCTCCGTTTTCTAAGATCCTTGCCACTGTCTTCTGGTTGGTTCGTCGTAGACAACTGACGAAAGATGAAGATTTAGTCTCGTCAAAGGATCTCACAATACGCAAAAGTTCGTTGATCTTAACTCTGCTTGAACGTTGTCGTTGAATGAATTGACTTTGTTCTTCCGTTATGCAGTTGAGAGACAACAGCGACGTAATCAATTGGTGATTCGCTTGAATATTTTGCAAGAGATAATTTCCGTTGTTTCTAATGATTGCCGATCTTTTCTTGGTTTTTCCATAGAAATCTAAAACGACATTAACAATCACTATAATAACGCGCCAACGCCTCTTTTCGTTGTCTCAAGACTACCTTCTTTGATCTGGGTAAGTTGCAATGGAAGCGCGTCTGATTGGTGTGCACTGCGAGAGGCCATAAATAAGTTAATAGATACAGTACACTACACATTTTGAATGACATCACAGCTTTGTAACATCACTACATATCGTCATCAGAGAAACATTTTGGTCCGAAGTAAATAGAAACCTCTTTCGATTGGACAGAAGTCATGAAGTCGATTCAACTAGAAAAACAATACTCAATCCATGATATCTGACTCACCTAAATCAAATTAGATCACCCATTTTCACGTACTATGATTCACAGCATACGAATTTAGAGTATGTACCCGGACATTTATGTTGCGCATGATCAAACTAATCCCATTTTAAAATTGCAAACTGCGCGATTACCGTAATGACATAGCCTACTACATTGGGCATCTAATCAGACGGACGGAAAAATTGAATGCAAGCTGAAACGGCTTAAAATATTGTAGGCCCTATTCAGTTTTTAGAAATCGTTAAGTACAGATGCAAAATTTCGTATTCTCTTTAATATTAGGTCGCAACAAATGTTTTTCTCCTTTGTGCCTCTCTTCAAATCTTGCTACACATCATAAAATATTCTATTAACCTTCAAATTGCGCTTACAATTACGCTTACAAAATTATCGTTGGTATGATGTGGAGAAAACGCGAGGGTTCAGTTGCAAATTCTTTGGTTTCGGAACTGTAAATTACCATTACTATCAGCAATGGATATCTGTAGGCCTACAATTGGAAATAACTCAAATTCTCTGGCTAGAGCCATGACAAAGACCTCTAAAATGTGAGCCTAATAATTACACAACTGTGGCAATTATTATTACACTAAAAAATTAGTCAAGTGTCACATCTGTCATAGTTTAGGGCCTACATCTGAAAAGGTATTTCAATTTCATCAGCTAACCTATCGTAATCGTAATCGTAATCGTAATCGTAATCTCCAAACTTCTAAAGCGCCACTGGAAAGCCAAGCTTTAAGTACAGATGCAAAAGCTCTGATCGTTTGCCTCGCAAGACGGCAGATAATTAGGCCTACTAGGTCAAGACGTGATATTTTAAAAAGAATAAATATTGTCAAAATCCAGAGACTGATTAAATTACATATTTTAATTTGAAGCTTTAAATGCTTAACATACTTTATCGATATCCCTAAAAAAATGTTTTCATTAACTGAATTTTGGTGTTCTTTGTGCACGTGACAATGAAAAATAAATGCATTGTTTCCGTTCTTAAGTTTAAAAGTCTTGGCTTGCTGAATATCCGAGCTATGCAGAAGCAAATGATCTCATCCAACGGCATCAATAGTTTAGCGCAACGCTTACTCGCTATATGTTGTAGGCTGACGGTTTAAAATGAACTCCAACTGACCCCAGTTTGCATGTTAGTGCATGGAAAATCATCGGCGTGCCTTTTGGAGACTCAACACACCGCCAGACCCCTCGTAAGCTCACATCCTTATGGATCCGAAGAACCCTTAATCCAGGCTGATTTTCAAATTATAACTAATTAAAAGACAACGATATAATTTTGACTAAATGGGGTAAATTGATCTCAAACTCAAAACTCTTGTTTGAAGGCAATCATTTGTGTTGTCCACGTTATGTTGTTTTGAATAAGAATAGCCTACTAGAAAACCATTTTACCTTTCAGCCGCAGCCAAATTCTGTTCTTAAACCTTCGTCTTATTATTCGCTGAAACCAACAAAAGTCGACTGAAGCCAAAGCTTTGATGACATCTTCGTTTCTTGGGCGTGACGAAGAATTCAGTACCCAATGCAGAAACGAGTTCTCTAGAACTAAATCCAACATCTCCAGTGGAAGTTCTCTTAGCTAAAAATGAAAATACATGATACAGTTTAGTGCAATATATTTAATGGCTTGCAGGAAACGTTGTAAAATTGGTGTGCGATTATTAAGAAAATAATTTGTAAGTGTGGTTTATTTGGGGTCATATAAAATTATGGGGACAAATTTAAATTGTTTAAGCAAGTACTGCTCTTCCTATCTCTTCTCTTCTAACGTACTTACTCTGTCGCTGAAAGCGTCCATTTCATAGAGCTGACAGCCGGCCTGTTCAAGCTTATAATATAAGCTTCCATATATTATATGGAATGCCTTGCGGCGATTGACCTCTTTCTTAAGTCAAAATAAATTTGTATGAAGTCCTGGTTGCTTTTATATATGAAAACAACATAGCTTAGAGATAAACATTAAAGATATGGGTCTTAGTTGTGGGTAAATTACTTCTAGTTAACCTTTCGATGTGCCATTTTGGCAATCTATAAGTTTATTGGTGTCTACATTACTCGGGGCTGAACAAAATGATGAGTTTATTACTAACAAAAAGCAATATTTATGGGTAACTTTTCCAATGGTGTGGTGTACCTTATTAGTCTGCTTTGCAGCAGATCTGTGAACATGGTAATATGGGCATGATCCAGACATAGAGTGCCAAAATTGAAAGTCAAAATGTAAGGCGGAATATTCAAAATCTTATTTTTTCTATCTTGGGCCTTAAGTTTCGCTTTGCTCTTGCTTTCTCTATGATAAACCACCAATCGGAAACGCAGACAGCTGTGGCCATTTGACAAAATGAAATGTAAGCAATCTCGTTAAGTTTTTGCTATCTAAAACCATGTATATATTAAGACTGCTTGGTATACCCAAGAAGCTCAATTGTTTTGTCCTGGGAAACACCGATGGTCTAAGAATAAGCTATAGCCTAAGTGTACAGTAATCACACTCTATAACCACTCCTAAAAATAAAGTCTTTTAATACTTCTGAATTTCAGACACACACACTTGGAATCACATTGTCGAAGCTGGAAACGAAGTTCTGCAAGCGGACTTATTTGAAGAGTTGAACAGTTTAGATAGCACTGAGCATTAAACATCTCTCTCATCAAAACCTATTTCTTCTCTCGGGGCACTCGAGAGAAACGCCACTGAATGGCCACTGCTGTGAGCGGCGCTATGAAGTAACTAATTACATTTCAGTCCATTACATTAGCATTAGCATTCTGCCTGGAAGATTAAACTAACCCTAACGAATGTTATAGAATCTGCTGCTCCTGACCCAGATTTCTGTGGATGGCATTTCAGTTTCCTTCTGCGTCAAAAGCTATGACATGTAACTGACGAAGCTCTCCATTACTCACAATGACTTCATGTGTAAGGCATGTAGGCCTACACAGTTTTAGCCGCAGTTATGCAGAAATTATGAAGCTGTTCTTCTTTAAATGAGCGCAATTTTCAAAAGCGCTTTTAATAAAAAAAATGCAATCTTTCGTTGGTCATTTTTGAATGTTAGTTTGATAGTTTTGAAGATATAAATTATTGAGATACAATTTGGCACATAAATTATTATGCCAGGAAGGCATCCGTACCAGTGAACCTTTGTCGCATGACATTAGACATAAAGACATTACGATGGCAATATAATCACAAGGAATAAAGATAAACGATCCATATTAGTAAGAATCAAAAATAAATAAAAGCTTTAAAAATATTTCCAGCTTCTTGAGAGCCGCATCAAACTTTACCTAACAGCAGTTTTAAAGCAGTAACTATTATGAATCTGCAATTCATCTAAGAAGCAATTCTAAAGTCACAGACAGACTGCTCATTTGCTGGCTATCGATGAAAGAAAATCCAAAGAATATTATTTCTTCAGCCTGTTACTGCAACATAATCATGTCTTATCACGTATAATGCAAATCAGAAACAAATTTAAGCCTATCGGTTTAGCCTAGTTAACAACAACTAGGTTACACCGATAGCTTGAAATTTGTAGTTATTTCAAGTAGGCTAGCTGGATTATGTCATCTTAGAAAATTGTTTTCATTGCAGTTTTATTTGCTATCTATCAGTTATTCATTGGAAAAGTACTTCTTTGACAATCTTACCGTTGTATTCGAAGGTTGTTGCTCATTTTCTGCTTAAACGCAAAAAATATGTGGAGATTCATTTTCGCACGACTGTATTTCACCCTAAAATTTACTGTGTATAGGCTAATACAACTTTTACAAGCTAGGGAATGGAAAGCTGACAATAAAATATTTAATGATAGGCTATCTTCGAGTCAATTGGCTTTCGGCAAAAAAAACAAATACAGAGAGATTAGATATAATTAAAATTAAAAATTCGATTATTGAGATCAAAGAAATATTTCCATGCCCAAGGTCATCAATACCACTCCCTACTATCAAAACCTAGGATGTCGTCTGAAATGTTAGTTTTGAAAACCTGCTACAGCTTGAAACTTGCGAATCCCTACAAACACCCAGCGTACACAGGCCGATAAATGCTTTCAAATTCATATCAGCGCCATCTTTGGCACTTACCGATGACAACGCAAGTTTTGGGTATGAATCCAATTTCTCCACTTTCCAAGTGTCTAACCATCCACCATCTGACTTCGTCGCTGCAAAGAAATAGTCAATACAAGTAGAGGCCTATAAATTAAATCGTTTTCCACTAATGATCTGATATCGCTGTTCAAGCATACTCAGTTGTATTGGGATTGAACACTATTTTTGGCTGAAGCCTCAATTCAACAACAGCATCATAATAACGGAACAGCCTCTATAACACTTCTGCGGAAATGAATTCTTGATTGCTATTTAAGCAACGGGATTATTAGCACCTCGCCTCACCTGGGGAGGGGCTCGATAGCGCATTGGATAACACACTGGCACAGAGAGCGAGAGGTACCGAGTTCGAGCCCCCGTAGGGCGGACATGCTTTGTAGGCTGCTATTAGCGCCATGCATTGCAGGCTGTCTGTTCTGTTAGTAGTTAAGATTTCAGTTGCATAACTGTAGGGGGCCTACACTGTAATCATACTGCGTTTGTCGGTTTGAATTGAGAAAGAAAATGATTATTATTATGATTATTATTATTATTATAATGATAAACGATATCGCTTTAATATCCTGTCAGTATTAGTTGAAAATTGTTCGTCATTGACTTTTACAGTAATTGTGGTCTTATGATTAACAATCAATTAGTAAATTGAAATAAAAATCTCAATAGACAGCTGTTTAACCTCCAATTACCCAATGTTTGCGGAAGGAATTGTTTCCACTTCATCCCCTCTTTTAATTGTAAGTGCCTCTGAGCAAGGATAGGCTGAGTTGTAATTTTGATCCCAATCCTCTGACTCTGAGTCGTAATTTTCATCCACATAATCTGAATCGTAATTTTCATCCAAATCATCCGAATCCCATGACGTTGCTTGATCATCTTCTTGTTCCCATTCCCCACCATCAGGTGCTCCAGAAAACGAACTTTCATCAAACCCACTCGTTTTTAGTAGATCTTCTTGTTCCGTTGCGAGTTTATTCCGCGTGACGTTTCCAAATTCTGCCAGTCTTTCTATCTCTTTCTTCCTCTTGTTGAGTTCAATTTCTTTTCTAATTTTTGCCAAGATAGGCCTACTACCAGTTAAACCGTACTTGAGACTAATTTTCTCTCTGAAGTTCATCTGTGTTGGATCGAAGTCACGGACTACACGTAATTTAATTTCTTCTGAAAGTAATATCACAGAAAATTTCTTGGCACGTGTTAAACCTAAGGGGTCGTCCATTAATTATGTCAACAAAATAGGGGTGGGGGTTTGGAAAAGTTTGACAGTTGTTGACAAGGGGGGTTCAGTACAATTTGACGTCAATAAATTTTGTTCAGTGAATCAACACAGACCCTTCAAAATGGTACCGAAAACATTAAGTAATTCTAAAAATGTATAAAGTGCTTAATGTTTAAAACTACTAAAAAGCTGGTAATTAACTAAACTCATATATTTTGAGCCATTGTATTTCTTTTTTGTAGGGGTGGGGTTCTGGGATTGTTGACATAATTCTTTAGGGGTCCGTCAATGTTTGACAGTTGTTGACAAGGGGAGAGGGGTCAAAAACTGCCTAAAATCTGTTGACATAATAATGGACGACCCCTAAGCGTTTTCCTAACATTTTGCCAGAAATGCTGGGAATTCGCTTAGCACTTGACATACAAGTTTCATATAATTTCGAAAAAACTTCAAACGAACCGGCAAAGTCCAACGTTAACGTCTTAGGTGAACGCATCTTGTGACTTATTTTAGAGATATGTATATACATAATTGATATCTTGTTTACGACTTGTTATCCTGTGAAGTTCCGTGTTGCATATGCTCGTTGAAATAGAGAGCATGCATTTATAATATTTTCTTATTCTAAACAGCTTGAACTTGACACTGGCTTTAATTTCATAGCTGGTTTCAAATATATGACAGTATGCGCTTTTATGAGTCCGACTTGTTAGCGATCACAGTCTGATTAGACAGTTAGACTGCTCTCATTCATGGATGCGACGGACGTATAAGTTTTTATTTCAGCAATAGGCCTACTTTCTGCAGCACATTCTGAATATTGACAAACAGTATTTTGCAGACTTGTTACTTTCAATATCTTCGGATGGACATTCAGTTGTATTGTGTTGCTGTAGCATTTTTCCCAATCAATTTCTTACACTAGAAACTTATTATGAGAAACATGGATCATAGCTACCTGTCACTGATTCGTGGAGATGTTTATTCGGAAAATTCTCAATCACTGCAGTGTTATCAGAATGTCTTCTCTTTAGACCCCGTTCACTGATTTCTCCTTCTGAATAAAAAAATAGACAATTGATGCTTGATTATAAAAATGCCTTAAACCAAACTTCTCTGAACGCAGCGCCTCTAACATAATCGAAGGTTTTTGAATAGGACTTAGTTTTAACACAAACCAACAGTAAATGTAAATTACATCTAAAACCAGGCATAACTGAACAATGTCGACTCTGTAAATTCACACTAGAAGTCTTTTCATCACTTTTTCATTTAGTTTCTATTGCGCGTGTCAACGTCATTTAAAATGGAGTATGAAAGACAGAAATAATTAAAAGGCATCTCTGTGATTATTTAGCGTTCTGCATGACCTCTTAAGGGCTCTGAGATATGACTTAGAAGGTGCAACTTATTGGAGAGTTAAACTAATCATGTGTGTGATTAAACTGTGTATATTTTCGGTGGAAGTGACTTTTGAAGGACGCATAGAAGACGCAACGATTTCTAGTAAGCTTACCTTCAGCCGTTGAAGTTGTTTGCGATGTCATGTTGTGTCTTTCTTCTTTGTTAAAATATAAATGAAAGTAGACAAGATAATTTGCAAGTATTACATGATAAAAGTTGTCTATTATTATTAAAAACACATTGTTGTCTATTATTATTAAAAACACATATCTACCTTAGCTAAATTGGTGTAGGGCTACTTATAATATTAGAGAATCACTGTTGAACTAGGTCAAGTGATATGCTACCTGACTTAAGCTAACGTTTTTACAAGCTAGGGAGTTCTCTGGAAACGACGCGCACCGCTCCCCGGGCTGTGTGAGAAATGTACAAGGGTCTGCTAGGGCGTACCCCGCAAGCGACGAATTTTATTTAGATTTAGGATGACCACATGGAACGTTGGAATCCTTATGGGAGGTCTAGAGAAATCATCTATGTAATGCAAAGAAGGGAAATAAACAATCTGTGCCTGCAGGAGGTCAGATGGATGGGGTAGGGAGCCAAAGAACTAGGCTATTGGTACAAACTGTTGTACAGTGAAGGTGGAGACAAGAAAAGTGGAGTCGGAGTGATATTAGACCTGGAGATGAAAAAGTGGAGGTTACGAGACACAGTGATAAACTAACGGTGACAATACTGGTGATACAGGAACAAACATTCAATATGGCTTCGGGATACGTACCAAAGACTGGATGCACGCAGGAGGAAAAGGACACCTTCCATGAGGATATGGAAGCCACGATGAGACACATTCCAAGTATGGAGCAAAAAAGAAGGCACGTGGCACGACAAGAGGTCAGAAGAGACAGGAACGACAAACTTGGTGGTGGGCAGAGGAGGTGCAGATAGCGGTTAAGAATAAGAAGACTGCATTCAAGAAATGGCAAATGGATCGGCTAGATGGGAATGAAAGCGACATACAACGCAATGTTTAACGAAGTAAAAAGAACTGTAGCAAGAGCCAAAAGAAGGGCAATACAACATGTATGCCACGAATTAAGTACCAAAGAAAGGGAAGACAAGATATATAAAATATCAAAGGCACGACAAAGATGTGGGCAGGATGAACAATCAGCAAATATCATTAAAGACAAAGCCTAATTGAGGAGGAGGCAATCAGGACAAGATGGAAGACATACATTAAGGAGTTGCTAAATGAAGAAAATCCAAGGGAGCCTCCGGAGGAGACCCACCTTGTTGAAGGACCAGAAAAAGAAATCACCAGCAATGAGACTGAGAAAGCAATAAAAAAATATGAAGAAAAAAGGCACGGAATGACTGCTGAAATATCTAAAGTACTTGGGCAGGATGGGAGTGACTGGATGTTCATCATTCTAACTGAATTAGATTGAGACGTATTAGAAGATACTAACTACGATAATAATAATATCAGTCACTGAAATATTATAGCCACGATTACCGTTCGTTCTCCCGTCTTGTATTTACACGAGGCATTTTTCTAACTCCTTACAACGGAGACTTACAAAAGTTATGTTTACTGGTCCGAGACCAGTAGACTTTATTAAATACAAAAATCGAATAAACCTGGACCAACCGTTGCCAATTTAACACCTATAATATTCAATAAAAGCTCTTAGACTTGGTCAGGTGATAAGCATGCAAACGTTAGCAAATGACTGCACAGGTAGTAGGCTAACCCAAGTCTGCAAAACTTCAAGGCATAATTTTATTATTCTTCAAACGATAATAATTATACAGTACATAATTATAGCATAAAATGTTTACCTTGATCCAAACAGGCTTAATAGTATCCACAAATTATGTACAAGGTTTTCTATAGCAACCGTACGGCCTTGACCCTGCTCGTTTGTCAACGAGGTAAATGGATGATATATTTCATAGTCGCTGCCTGTCTGAATGAGTGCTGCTCTTGTTAAGGTCTCTGTTTACGGACCGTGTGAGCCTTAGATTCAAATCTCTGTGACGTGGTGACGTTCGTGTGAGAACCGTTATTCCCACGAACATTATATTGGCGTGTGCTTGAAACAACGCGGCTAGCCTGTAGAATAGACACCGTGCCATTCAGAAGTTGTAGGTCTGCATTCAATATTTATCTAGGACTGTACGAGCTTAAAGGGGAACGATCATGCCTGCTTTCGCGTACCGTACTTGTCAGGTTGTTTGGTAGGCCTATATGACCGTATATCTACATGTATATTATTGAGATGTGTCTTACATAAGCTTTGGCTGAATAAGAAAATTGGGCATATCTTTTGTATGGAGATGAGTCGTAGATCTACATAAGCTGCTGGACGCCCATCAGATGCAGTTTCGAAAAAGATTTCGCTTATTCAAGCGCATTTCTACGCGGCTCATCATCTCCAACAGCGTCGTAATTATCATCATCGGCGTCATCATCATTACCACTACAAACCACCAAAACAATAAATCTCCAGATAATTTCTTTTAATTATGAGAACGCCACAATGTCTGGCCCTTGGTCACACTCACTGTGCACTAATTCCAGACGATTGCTATCTATTTGGTGGCACTCATATCGACAGTAATCCTTAGAAGCAGCACACCTCTAATGTTGTCCCAAGCCCATACCTCATGCAAATAGATATTTCAGTCGTTCCATGAACACTGTGACTCTTGGTCGAGAGTCCGACACATGAAAAGTGTTGGATTCTCGACCTTTCTGGTTGCTGGGCCTAAGGTTTTGAATTATTTTCCTAGTATCATTCAACTGCAAACGTGTGAATTAGGCCTATAACTGTTAACTTTAGCGTGACTTCTCTAATGGATTATGATTCTGATTACGATTGCACTAGATGCAACCATCGATTGAAATAGCTTTGGCATTTCGTTAATGGCGCTTTAGGAGTCTTTAAATGAGATTAGAATAGATTAACAACACTCCGGTGAAGATCATTCGTCGCTTGTCAGAAATGGCGATAGGTTCGTCACGACCAGGACTGTGCTGTGTGCAATAATGAACTTACAAGTGTTTGCACAAGACCGTTCTTTTGCACACGGCGTCCGTTGTCAACACGCACAAACGGCGTCCGTTTTGAACACAGAACATTATTTTGTTCACACGGTTTGTCTGTTAATGCAGCCATGATCCTTATGCCTGTAAATATTGACATCATTATGACGTTAATAGGGAAGTATTATATAGATGCAGTCGTTGTAGTCTTCGCTCTTAAGAGAAATGTCTGGAAAATGATTGAGCAGCTCGATCATAAATCAATCGCTATTTATATAGCGCCCCTTCAAGATCTCTACTCAGAGGCTCTCCCGACCAAGGCTAGGCGGAAATGAACAGTCTTGAGCAGGTGATAGAACGGGAGGAATGGACCCTGGGGAGGAGACGCAAACATGCACAATTATGTGTATGCTTGTACATATGTATGTTTAGATGTATGCAAGTACATGTAGGTTAGATATGAACGTAGGTGTGCATGTCGTGTGCTTAGAATGCAAAGATACCAACTCAAAATTTTCCATTTTTTGTATTATTCTTTTGCTACAACTGTCATGTTTGAAATGCAGACTTGTATGCGAGACTTAAAACTTCGAGACCGAGACCGAGACAGTGGGAACCAAGACACAAGGTTCAAGACAGTTCAAGACAGTTCAAACTGAGGCTTTTCGGCATTTAGTCCACAGGATAGCACAGATTAAAGAATAGAGTCAACTTGGTCCCAAATCCCGAAGCAATTTTTCTCTCACTGAATAGTATGAAGAAGTAAAATATTTCAGGCATCCTGAAATCTTATAACGATTCTAAAAATTAATTTAAACAAACAAAATTCCATAACTTTACGACACCTTGAGAAACTAGATGTTGTTCCAATCGTTTCGCTTTAAACGTCGCGCCTCTTCTTTTGTTTGTCCAAAAATTGTGTGAATGTAAATGTGACTATTTCAGGTTCTTTATTTGCTATTTTATGATTTTTGCACTGAGAGAAAATCGAAGTAAAGTAGAAATTGCTCTTCTCAATTACTATTAAATTAGCGTTAGCCTGAAAGACCGCTTCTCATGTGTGTTTAGCACTTCCGACGTAACAGTTATGACATCGACATAAGACTTTTATAGTGCAAGAAGTTCAGAACTAAAGACATTTTGCCCGAGAACTATTATAGATATCGCTTTTACAAGAGGACAAGACTTTCGCGTCAAGACAGTTTCCAAAAAGTCAAGAAATGACCCGTAACAAGGCACTAGGTTCCGTGACCAAGACATCAGAAAACCTATCTCGAGACGTCTCACAACCGATTCACTATATCGAGACCATGCAACTCTGCTGAAATGTTCAGAGATGCTAATGTTCAGAGTGTGAATAAAAACGCAGCCACTGCTTCATTATTTGCGTTATGTCAAATGACCTAGTCTTGAAATGTTTAAAGGTTCTATTGGCTATAGAACTATTGAACTACTTGTGTTTACCAAAAAGTAGATTCCATGGAAATCTATGATTATTTTAATATGCAATGATTGTCATACGATGTCGTGCTGAAGACTAATCGAAAAGTATTTTAAAGGCATATATTGCAAGTTTATAATAATCATGTTTGTAACATTTTGCGTTAGTCATAATTATTCTTAAACTATTATTGTATTTATTCGCGGTAATGTGATAAATTAAAAATAGCATTCGTTTTAAGATTTTGTGAGTGATAATAAGAGTAATTAAGAGTTATTCCTGTGAGGTAGGGCTAACAGGATACCATTTGCAGCCTGTTACTGTTACAGTAGTTGTCGAGTTTGTGTCGATTGATTACATGATTTTGCATTGAAAGAGTGTCGAATTTCCTATATTGCTATTCTTATTAAGAATATTTCGGTGAAGGTCGTATATTAATAGAATGTAGCACGTATTTGTGAAGTCATTACAGCTTAGCGCTAATTCTTGGCTAGCCAGTCATTCAACCATTCAGTCAGTCAATCTTTGAGTCAATCATGAGTCAGTCAGTTGCTGATTCAATCAGTCAGTCAGTCAGTCAGTCAGTCAGTCATTGATCGATACCTGGATATTGTCGAGCCTTTTCAAGTGTGGGTCCCTCCATCTGGAATGGTCTCCCACTAGACTTGCGATTGATGCCTCGTCTAGATTCGCCTGCCTTTTATAAGTATCTCAAATCACACGTTTTTAGCCGTGGCTGGGCTGGGAGCGCCTCTGAGTATGTCTCCTTGAAGAGGCGCTATATAAATACTCGGAATGAATGAATTGTAGCAGGCAATCTTGCATTGACTGCGATTCAGTAGTAATCACATGTTCTTAAATTCCTGCGCAACTGCAACTTCGGCCACTGTGTCCATGCTATCACCCAATGTCAGGTCATCCAGGTATCCAATACATAGATTGTGTCCTCACCGTCATCGGAACCGGTTATGGTGTGAGGCAGATGTCTGGAGACTGAAAGGATCGCCATTGTAGGCTACTTGAGCTGTGAGCTACATGTATTTCAACAATCGGACTGATGGAACAGTCAATTTCTTAGAACTCTAGGTTATCTCTAAATATTTTGAACCGGGTCCTGCGCTCTGCTGCACGCCTTTGCGGACGTATCCCCCAAATTTGGCCACGTCTCGGGTTATATGCTGGATGTGCTTCATTGGCTCCCCCTACTGCAGCGGTTCTCGTATCGGATCATCGCTTTGGTCTGGCGGTCCTTGCTGGGCCTAGCCCCTGCCTATCTAAACGACCTCTGCTGCCCTACCTTGGGTGCTCCGGGTCGTCGCTCTCTCCGCTCTACTGAGCGGGGCGTGCTCATGGTCCCTTTTGCCCGCACAGCTACTAAGCAGAATCGGGCCTTTTCAGTGGTTGGCCCCTCCCTCTGGAACGGGCTTCCTTTGATGCTGCGCTTCAGGGACCCGGGAACCTATGGCGCCAATGGCGCGGATGCTCACACAAATTTTGACCCTGTGGCGCCAAGGCAGGGTCATGCTCACACAACTTTTTGGAAAAAGTAATACTATGAAAATAACGCAGTAATGGAACCTAACCAAAGCCGGCCAAAGTTGACCCTGGCATTAAGCAAAGGACAGCAGACGACTGCCAAGTCTTGCAGGATGACAAATTGTGCGAATCATGGATACTTGATACTTGGCTACTCTTTGGGCCTGAACGGTACCACATGTGTAAATGTGTTTGTCGGAAGTCGGAGGTACTGAAGTGACACGGGCAATATATCATTCTACAAGACTGGGCGGGTTGTGGTTACAGACAGGACAGCTAATTATTAAGACAGCTGTGATATATATTAATATATATATATATATATGTTTAGATATACACATACCTGTATATATATAAACATAGGCACAATATTCAGTGTGTCGGCTCTCAGAGTGCTTGGAGAAATAGAGACTAGATCAGTTCTTCTCGAGACTCCATTCGAGTGTATACAGAGGATAATAAATATTTTGAATAAATAAAATTGGCAAATAAAGAAAGTGCAGCCATGTCTAGCGGACCGCCTTTGAAGGCATTTAAACAGTCTTTTCTGTCGTTTTGCAAGTCACCTGCAGCTGGGAGGTCTGATGGTAAGTAGGCTAACTAAATAAATTGCATTTCATATTTATAAGCAATTCGCCACAGCGCAAATATGAGCATAAGAAAAATTTGACAAACGGCATTATACCTGTCAAATTCCTGTAAATAAATTTTATTTTCTTCCATGCAAGAAATCCATCTTCATCGCATGTCTTACATGTAATTGCAATCATAATCGTAATAGTAATGGTAATTTCGAGATTTCTTCAGCGCCCACAAAAGCTAAGTCGCAGGCGCTCAGTCAAAATAAAATATACAATAATTATAATATTTTGAAATAAAATCGATAGCCAGAGTGTTCAGATACAAAGGGTCAGGCAGGCAGACAGTCAGGCATCTATAGTGTTTAGTGGATGGTGTTTAGAATTGAAGTGCGACGGAGGCAAGTGGATGACGAGGAATCAGGATAAGATTTGTGAAAGATCAGTGTTTTTAGTTTTTTGTGGATAGATTTTTTGATTGCTAAAGCAGTTATTGACTTATTGTGCTATTCTTCCAATGACGCCACTCTTCTCTGTGCTGTGCTTTTCCTTTAATTCGCTGTATCCGTCGGCCTTCCATCCCAGCATCATCTGCCTCGGTCTTCCCCTCCCTCTTTTCCCTACCACTCCCCCTTCTAAACCCTTTTGAAAACATTAAATCGCCTTTTATGTCATCAATATTGAGCGTAATAAACCACCAGTGGTTGCAAAAATGACAAAATATTGTTATAGATAATATCAGGCATAACGAATAATTTTATCCACCTTAGATCTGTGGCCTACACGGCTGAGGTTGGCTCACACAACTTTTAAACACTTCCCGGGCCTCTGCTGCGCTTATATCCCAGAATCCACTCTGAATCTTTCTATACTTGCCTCAAAACTGTCCTTTTCAGCCGTGCTGTGGTCGGGAGCGCTCCTGAGTAGTAACCTTGAAGGGGCGCTTTATAAAACTTCGTAATGAATGAATGAATGAATTTACTCTATACCAAAAATAACTGCGCAAGTGACGAAGGTGTTGAAAGATCATGACTTTATTTTCTTGCATCGTTCCTAGAGACGTATTAGCCTACTTAGATATCTGCAGCTGTTGTATTATATGAATGGCGTAGGCCTACTTATAAATTTCGAAAGTTTAGTGGCTGAACGTTGAGACTAAGTTAGTCGTCACGGTTCATTGAAGCGTGACTAGGCGAACAGTAATACTTCAACAAGGATACAGCCAACATGGAGCACGATCACCGCTACTGCTGTCACTGCTACTATCTACTGATCGCTGCCCGTCGGCCCGAAGAAGGGTGCGTTCAACAACATGAGACAGCAGCTACCAGTGAAGCGCCTTGGACCTGGCCGGCGTCGTCCATGATCGAATGCCTCAGACTGTCGAACTGTCTGGCGTCGATATCGTCACTAACTTCGTCCGTGCCGAGTGGTAAAACTCCGACCACCGAGCATCAACCACAATTTCTGCCTTTTGCCAGAAGTCTGCACAGCCTCCAACATCAGGCGAACGACAGTGACATCTATCCATATACGATCGGACTTTTATTCCACGGGCATCTTACCAGCGGACGATCCCTTACTTGTTGCAGGGACCTTCGGCAGTTTAACCATCACTGACTAGTGATCCCTTGTTTTACTTTTTTTAAATCTATTATTAGTTTTATTGTTCTCTTTATTTGCTATTATGTGCACTGTGTAACTTGTTGCGGTGTGTCAACAAGATTTTTCAATTAAAACGAATATACAACACTTCTATCTGCGGCGTCTAAAATTCTTCCGGCATGTCCAGAGCCGACTTGTCGTCACTGAGAACATACGACATCATTCGGATGCAACCAATCAACAAAGGGCCTTCGCCATTGTTTAGGTAATCGACCGTTGTGATCTTCTCACTGATCGACATAGCGCTCTCTGTCTATGATTTCTCTAACGTGGAGATTTGCATTTTTGCAGAATTGAGCAAAAGTGGAACTGTATCTTGTAAGATCATATATTTTATTCTCCATTTGTCAATGTTATTTATTTATATTATTTAAAAGTAATAAATGGACTTGGTAGACTGATTTGATAATTAGGAATAGATTTGAATAGATATTATTTTGTCCGTTGATGGAAAGATAGTTTAATGTTTAAAACTCCAAACATTAGGTTCTAGTACTTTACGTCAAGGACTGTTCGTCAACGGACGATTCGTCAACGTCCAGGGAAATAATGAACTTTTTCCAGTGGAATCAAAAGATGCTAGGCCTATACGATCATAGCCTAGCCGGGGGATTGTGTCCTCGCTTGGGGGAGATCATGTATGCCATTTTCTTGCACATATCACACGCGTTTTAAACTGGAAGTTGGATTAAGGAAAATAATTATTTGCTTAAATAGAAGTTGGATTTATGAAAGAAGTTCTTTGCTTAAATAGGATTAATAAAAGAAAGTCTTTGCTTAAATGGGAATTGGATTGATGAAACAAATTCTTTGCTTAAATAGAAGTTGGATTGTGAAGGAAATTCTTTGTTTAGATAGAAGTTGTACTCATGACAGTTGTCATGGACATTGGTAGACTGCCTACTTTCCAACTTAAAACACGACATCGAAAAGATGGCATTTATTTACCAACCTAAACTACGGTTTAACCATGGTTTCGTTTCATCGTTTTATATACATGACATTTTAATACCAATGTCCATGAGAACTGTCATCAATCCAACTTCTATTAAAGCAAGTATTATTTTCATCAGTCCGACTTCCAGTTTCATAAGAAACTATTTTTATCAATCCAAGTTCTACTTTCCAAACGATTATTTTCATCAGTCGAACTCCTGCTTCCCAAAAAAACTATTTTCATCAATTCAGCTTCTCTTTTAGCAAGAATTATTTTCGTCCATCCTACTTCTAGTTTCACAAAAGCTATTTTCATCAATGCAATTTCTACTCTCACAAAATTATTTTCACCAATCCAGCTTCTATTTAAAGAAGCGTTATTATCATCAATCCAACATCAATTGTATGCATTTCGCGCACCTACCGTCACGCCGAATAGCAATCCTTTAATTTGTCAAAGAAAATTAATAATCGCTTCCATTTGACGAAAAGTTCGTTGACGAATCGTCCGGTGACGAATCGTCTACTTGACGAGCAGTCCTTGATAAAGAGTCCGTTGACGAAACGTCCGCATACCAAACATTAACGCCTTCGTCGATATAAAAATTCCTTGAGACGATCAGTTGTTCCTTTCCTTCGTCGTAACACAATCTCTTTGGCCCTAAGTCCTTCGTATCTAATTCTTCTTCTCCTGTAGGACAAAGAATTCGGTTCCATTTAAGATCGGAATTCAACAGAATCACTCTACCATGGAGACCCCAATTGTCAGCCACAAACACTTGATCGTCTGAATCGATTGAGAGATGCCGAGGATCTTTCAGTTCTTGGAAGGAACGTGAAGGAATATAAGAGCGAACGACCAGCTGTCCATTTCTGGTCACTTCACTAATTAACCGCGGTATATAACTTGACTCACGCTCTCTCTCATCCGCCTCCTTCCACCCATGAATTATGATGAAATTCCCGATGGATGTTTCTACTGCATGGCGAATGTTCCCCATATATCCTGGTAACTGAATGGATCGAATAAGTTTTGCGTCTGATCCGTAGATCATCAGACTGGACGATGACTCATTGACTATCAACAATTGACCATCACTGCACGCTGACAGAGTAGATGGCCGATAATAATCAATGGTCAGCCATTTGATGATTTTGTACTGCTTTTCTGTTTCTCTTGTTATCTTCCAGACGCATCTTTCACAATAGCCAGAGACGTAGAGACAGTTTTCTTTCTCATTAGGGAGACACACTCTCTTCTATTTCGATCTTCCTCTGAAAATTAAATGGATTTCTATCCTGAAAGATACGAATTAGGCCTACATTTGGATATGATCGACAGAGGACATAGATGTAATTTGGCAGTTTGGCTACTCCCCACACTTGCTCATTACAATTCACGTTGATTTTCTTAATAAAGCTGATGGAATTCGGACACACGACTGAAATGCAAAATAAAAACTGAATTATCAGTAACACAAATAATTGACTATTAGTAATATCTTATTTATTATTTGTAAAGTTATTATTAATTTTATATTTTTATTATGATTATTATATTTCACATATTTTTTATAATAATAAATGCTTACACCTTTTTAAAATTATTTATTGCTGATGCTTATATATTTGTTCTTTTATTTATATAATTAGCATCTTAAAAAACTGATAGCTCATTGTTAGTATTATTTTTAATTAATTATTGTTTCTATTATACTAGTAGACTTAATTATTAAGCGTAGTTGGTAACTTTGCTCGTTAAGTCTATTACTAAAGTTTCTTTATATTTATTTATTAACTTAGAGTGCTTCTCATTTAACGTACTTGACGCTCTCTAATAATGACTGTCACTCTCTGCATCTTTATCTCACTTGGTAATAGCCAATAAAACTAATTATTATCCTTTTTATTTTATTCGCAGTTCATTTCTAAATGCATTTTGATTTCGTTCCTTTTTTATCTGTAACAGTTACTGCCTCTTCACTTAGCCTACTCGTTTTTCATCATAACCTGTGCAACATGTTCATTGTATTTAGTTTGAACCAGTCATTAGTATGCCCTTTTAGTGCAGTCTGTTAGACCGAAAATTTAGTCGGATGGGGACCGCTTGGACAAAAGCACCAAACTTTGTGTACACTTTGGTTTGGTAATATGGTAATAGTTTTTGGTAGGATCCACGCGATCAGTGCTTATGGATCCTGTCATGTGACATCTTTCAGAAATCCAGCATCCATTGATTAAGAAAGGGTGATTCCACGTCAATTCAACCAACATGATTGACATGACTGTCTCGCATTTACATGAAATTTGGCCCACGTGTGGGCCACATAGGACATTGTATAAACCCGCCCCAAAAATAATTTTGGTCAATTATTTTCCGAGATACGGGTCGTCGAAATTTGACCCGACCCGCTTGTCCAACCGGTCCCCTTCATCTTGCTAAGGAACCTGACTATTTCTAACTGCCAATCTTATTGTTACACTCAATGCCAGTGTATCCTTCTGACTTCTGACTTTATTATGTTCACTTTTCACGTTTCCTTTATGACGAATGTGTTTTTAGTTCTTAAGAACTTGCCAACTGTTCTCTTGAACTGATTGCTATCAATGTTGATCACTTTCGATTGGACGATTTCAGATGGTCGAATATTCTCAACACCAAATAGGACATCCCTCAGTTCATTCGATTCGTATAGCCTCTGAACATTTTCAATGGCATCGTGTGAGCGACACCAGATCCAAACGACCACAGTCTGTCTGTCCAGTTGTGAGCTCAGCATTTCTATGTCTTCAGCCTTCAGTTGAATGATGAGTTTATTAGATTGAGGTGATCTTGGATTGGTTCTGTTTTGATGGTCGACGATTCTTCGATGAAGCAGATTTGGGTCCATGGATGCTGTACGAGCTGTTCGACAGGTTTTAACTTTGACTTTTATTACAACTAGAAGCAGAACAACTACAATAAATGTAGAACTTGCTTCTTAGGTGGTTTTTCATAGGCAACTGCAGTGTGATTAATCAGTTATGATTGGTTATTAACTGAAAGGTTTCTGTTGAGCTTGCATGTATGACTTTGTATGTTGCTTCTTTCGACTTTAGTCTTATTTAATGCCCTGCAACTGGACAGTTACATTTTATGAATTCACCTTGATTGGTCAAGTATACCATGCGGGATAGATGCCTTGAACTGTGTATCAAAAGGCAATAAACCAGAATACCTTCTCAGGATGGTTGAGATAGTCAGTAGGTTCAAGTGTGAGTAGAAAGACGTCAGACAACAGGGCGATTGTATCAAAGTTTGGCAATTTAAACTTTAGAAATATTTATGAAATAGCACTTTATGCGCCATCTTAGTTTTGCTTCAATCTCAGCTATAGGAGGCTTTTAATGTTAATTTATCTGGAAAATAGCTGTATAACATTCCTTCACAGACCTCTTCTTTATAAGAACCGGTTCATAATTTCGGAACCATATAACCTCTTATCAAATTAATATGATTTTGAAATGAATTATGGGGAAAGTTGCTAGAGATGGACCACGTAAGGATGATCGTCGTTTTTCGCCACATAGGCCTATTATAAGAAAATAATTATACTACGCGGTCATAGCATAGATTAGGTATCGATATAAAAGTAGACATAGTATAATTTTCATTTAACCCTAGGGCTACCAAGCTTTTTTTGTAACACTGGCTACCAAGGGGGGTGGTTACCACCTCCCCTGGATTTCGTGTTTGGTTTCACATATCATAACTTGTAATCTATGAGTGGATTCAGCATTCATTTCTGCACAGAATGGTTATTTAGTTGTACATTATGTGAATGCACCTCGAAATTACATCACTTTTAACAACGGAACCCATTAATTAGCAATATTTTATATTATTGCCTACATTTTGTACTTTTTTGATAAACAAATGTAAGATTATGTGTGTTTTGAAACTAATCTATGTATAAAAGATACACATAATCATCCCTACACATGTTTATATAGTATAAATGTATATCCATACATATATATCCATACATATATACGTTTTAATGCTGTATTCAGCCATTTTCACACAGATTACGCGTATTATTATTTATTTTTATCACTTCCGGTATTCAAAAGACAAAGATGTAGGTATGCAAATGAAGCTCTACATTCCCTCTAAAGAATGGTATAATTGTTTCTCTTCTAGGAAGAATAGTCAATAAGCTATAGTCGAAAACCTAGGGGTGGTAGTATCCCCCCCCGGTGCCTCGGGTATATCAGGTATAACTTTTGAATGGCGTGGGCTACCGCCATGATGTTTACCTCAAAATGTGCGCCAATGAATCTGCTACAGCTATCTAAATGCCAAAATTATTTTCCGTATGGGGAAAAAAATTATGCATAAAAACGTAGGGGGGAGGGTGTGGTTGCCACCCCCTTGGTAGCCCGAGGGTTAAGTAATTTGGATGAGAAAAATATTAAAAATTCAAAATAGCAAAAATGGTCCATCTTAAGGACATGGGAGCCAAAGATAAACCATGGAACAAAATTAATGTATTGCTAAATACGGGGAACCAGTCTATTGGTCAACCATGCCTGCTAAAAATAGGCATACATTATGCAACATGTATTATACAACTTTCTGTAATAGGTATATTTATAATGACAAGAAATTATGAATATGTCACAATTATATTAATATTTAAAATTCAGAAATAAAAATTTAAAAATTTTAGCAAACACTGTTGCAACATTTCTTGCAGTTTAGCACTGTCCATATCACTGGGTTTTTTATAAATTGCAAATGTTAGCTTAGTATAACATGCAGCAGTTAGGTACAGTAATCACAGTAGTAGGCCTAATACTCAGCATCAGTGATGCTTGCACAGTTTCATGCACCCAGTTTTTTTTACATTTCCACTGATAATGACTGATCCAATCTTCGTTATATCCAACTTCCATGTACAGGGTGCGGCCGAAAAAAATAACCCATTACGAAAATTGCGATTTCTCGAAAACCGCTGAATATTTTGTTACAAAACTTCGCCAGTCTATTTGACACATACCTATCTACAGCTTTGCTAAATCTAATGAAATTCGAATCATGAAAACCGAAATGGTGCAACCCTGAAGTGAAACAATGTTATTTTCGTTTCAACAGACAGTTACTGACAGCAATAAGTAACAAAGTAACGACGCAAACAGTAATGTAACAAGGTTCAAGGTTACTTATTGTTATAGGCCAAGTGTTAAGTTTTGTGCAAGGAATGTTCGAAGTGACCGCCGTTTGCTTTTATGCAAGCTTGCAGACGTTTTCGAAAGCCCAGAACAGACTTCTGAATGGTCTCAAGTGGCAAGTCATGCCAGATGATTTGCAGCGTATTTTTCAGTTCAGGAATGTTCTTCGGCTTTGTGGTAAGTTTGTTGTAGGTCTCAAGCATTGCACCCCAGACAGCATAGTCGAGTGGGTTAAAATCTGGGGAATTTGGCGGCCATAAATCCTTGTCGATGAAGTCTGGGCAGTGACTTGTTAACCAATCTTGGGCCAGCTTTGCGCCGTGAGCGGGCGCTCCATCTTGCTGCAAAATAAACTGATTTCTCAAGACACTGTGACAGACATCGACAAGCTTAGGCAAAAGATTCTCCACGTAGTACTTAGCATTGACTTTGGCCTTCTCGTCAATGAAATGCAAGCGTCCCTTACCCTCATTGCTGACACCTGCAGAAAACATGATGTGGGGAGAGAACTTGGCTCTCTCGATCAACAGACAGCATCGGCTTTTTCGTCTTCGCCCAGACGCGGTTGTTTTTATTATTAATGGGTGTATTGATGTAAAAGATCTTTTCATCGGTGAAGAAAACCTTTTTGTCGCTACTTTATGTAAAAATATGATTTCCTATTTCGTGAAAGCCGTGTTCAGTTGAAAAAATGCAGTTTCTTCTTCGGCCTGATGTCATGATCACAAATATAAAGATACTGACATAAAATTTTCAAATAATATGCAAAAATATGTTATGAATACGAATGAAAATACTTGTAACAAAATATTGAGTGGTTTTTGAGAAATCGCAATTTTCGTAATGGGTTATTTTTTCGGCCGCACCCTGTATATCAAACACTCCACTTCCCCAGCAGACTCTACACTGAATAAACTTTATTTGGCTTTAAGACTTAGTTTCAGTCCCATTTACTTGGAACTGACAGATGCAATGGCTGGTCACCTACAAGAATGTGTAGGTGACCAGCTGCCACGATTTGATTTTCTGTGGTAGACATTTCTGTGAAGAAACGCAGCATGATACACATTCGGATTTCCACCATAGAGCCCATCTGAAATGCTCATGAGTTACTAATGTCTTTATGAATTAATATGTCTAAAAAAGACCAAAAACATCAGCTATGCACAACAGTTTGCTGTAATTGCCTAAGATGGACCATAGTCGCATAACATGGACCACACGTGTTTCATCTTAAGCAACTTGCATTCATCCACTTCCAACTCGCGCTACTTTTTAAGCAGTCATGGTGTTGGATTTTATTGCAGGGTACCCTGTAAAGAAATGAAAAGCTTAGTTGTAAAACTAATTTTATTCTTTCCAGCAAGTCCCTTCTCAGTTTCTGATTCATTTTTGCCCCAAACGATTATTAGATCAAGCAATGTCAATTACGTTTTTGTCTGATTTCTCGAACGTTTTACCGTGTAGCGTACGTCTAATTATTTCGTTTAAGCCATCTTGTGACCTGCTAGCTAGGACAACATTACGCGACAATCCAATTTGGCCAATCAAAGAGTGGTTCGTCTTAGGCGCTGGTCCATCTTTAGCAACTTTCCCCTATATATGAGCCAAACACGTGAGGGTTTGGTTACACTATAATACCTCTCATCACGCAACGATCTTGATGAATTTCGATAGCTAGTATTATACTTATGATACAATGTAGTCCAATAATGTCAATTTGAAAGAAAT
The DNA here is from genome assembly GCA_020284085.1 of Aporrectodea caliginosa. Lineage (NCBI taxonomy): Eukaryota > Metazoa > Annelida > Clitellata > Crassiclitellata > Lumbricidae > Aporrectodea > Aporrectodea caliginosa. The sequence continues at coordinate 129,724 of JACEVL010000047.1, read as the reverse complement.
TTAATCTGTTAACCTCCGCCGGTTTTGACGATTCTTGCCACTGTCTTCTGGTTGGTTTGTCGAAGACATTTGGCAAATTTTTTACAATTTGACTCGTCGAAGTTTCTCACGATGTACAAAATCTCGGCGTTCTTATCTCGTTTTGAATATTGTTGCTGAATGAAGTGACTTTGCTCTTTCGTTATGCATTTGAGAGATAACAGTGCGGCGATTAAGTCGTCGTTCGGTTCAACATTTTTCATGAAATACTCTTGGTTGTTTCTAATGATTGTTGAGTATTTCTTGTTTTTTTCATAGAAATCTGAAAATGAAAATAATATCAATACGTTTTAATGATTACAGTGATATGTTAAATACAATATGTTTTGTTTATGTAACATAACACGCGAAACCTATTCTGCTCCAAATGAGTAGGACAACAGTGTATCTGCTGACTTTGGATTTAACAAAGAAGTAGTTGTGAAATTATGGTTTGGGACCAACGACGCCTCATAGACTCCACAAATTGGCGACAGAAACTTCCCTAGCCTCAGGCAAACCACCGACTCACCAAGACCTGTTCAAACAGCATGTTCATGCATCCCAGACCACTAATTTGGCCTGATTGTGTCGCCCGTAAAAAAGTCAGTACACCAACACCCAGTCGCCACTGTGCCAGTCAATCATTCATAGGGCGGCAAAGGAGGTAATCTATCCACAGCCTCACCACGATGGTAGTAGCAGTATTTCCTGTGTTTAAAACATCAAATTGTTGCACAGGGCTGTTGACATCGCCCTCCTCCCTCCTTTATCTTGGTTTTGGACCGTGACTACCAAAGTATGGGCAATAGCGGAGTCCTCACCGAGATGACGCATTGGCTTTTCGATGAACGAGGCGGGCCGTTTTTGCCTCTGTATCGAGGATTCCCAACCGGGCTGCCCTTCTGATGGATCTCTTTTTCATGGCAGATATTTCTCGACTTAATCCATGACATCGCCACTTAGTATTTGCAGAAGCAGGTGACGCCAACAATATCGAGTTTGTCTAGTTTTATCCGCCTTGCAAGGTCTAAGATGCTGCTCAAGTTTGGACTAGAATCTCATGAGTGTTGGATTGGTTATCATACGAAGCCTCCCTTCCAACTGCAGGTTCTTATTGACCTCGACTAGATGTGCCCAAAGAATTATGATATATCGGAGTGCATTTCCTGCTATCGATTGATTCTCGAGACTGCATATTTGCTGCAATGTTTTGCTGCCGGAAAATTGTTCGTCTCGATCCGATTTGCTCGGAGTACTAGTATCATCGAGTCGCGTTTCACATTTACCTCCTCATTCCGGGAGCTATTGTTTTCCGACGTGTTTGGTAGTGTGTCAACGAAGCCTCGCCGAAAGTAGACCGGCTCCCTGATTAGGGGTTAATATTTACTGCGCCTGCAGACCTATTTACGTCGGCTGTGACTGTGGACTCTTGGATGAAGGTACGTGAAGTCTTTCGGATTGCGTCGACTATCAAACACGCAGAGGTGCATTTTCTGACGAACGGTGAATGCCTGTCATGCCCTACGAGATATTGCCTGACAGTAGCAGTCAGTCAATGTGTTTTGTTCTTTTGACATAGCTATCAGTTTGGCCGATCAGTCATACAAGGTCAGGCCCATATTAAGGGGCGGGGGGGGGTGCGTGATGGACCTGTGGTTGCCAGAGGGGGGCTTTGGAAGGTAGTCACAGCACCACCTATATCCGCTGTAACAAGTGTCTGGATAACTAACGATAAGCTTTACAGCAATGGTATACTCTGATATTATACCAAATTTGTTTTGATTGTTATCAAGGTAATGGTTTGTGAGGTCGAGATTATTAATTTCAACACTACTACTTGGAAGACGTCTCACTTTTCAGGTAACGCCAGATTGCGTACTTGAACCGTTGTCTGGTAATTCTTCGATATAAGCAAACATCGACTGATATGAGAGACCTGATAACTTCTTCGTCTCTTTGCTTTCTTGGTGAATTCAGTACCCGATGCAGGTAGGACTTTTGTAAGATAATGTCCATAATCTCCAGTGGAAGATCGTACAACTGAAATGCAACAAACGCAGAAATAACACTGCAAAACTATATTGGATATTACGATTAGCTAATTTAAAATTGCATGAGGCAGATCAAGTGAAGTAAATTAACTTAAAGTGGTTTTAAACTGGTTCGTAAGACTGTTGAACCACTGCAATTTACATGTACAAAATAAACCTAATCGCCATATCTTCAAAAAGTATCATTACACAATATTCGTATGTGATATCCATTGACGCAGTGCGATCATTCATACCATTCCAAAGTTTTGCAACTCATTTACAGAGTAATTTCTACTGCACCTTATACTATCTGTCGGTTTCTTACATGTTTAATATACTTGTTTGGTGCTAAGGTCTGCCAAACTCATGCTTCCATTTTAGAGGTAAATCTCAAGAGCTTCAATCAAATCTTCTGTACTTATTCTTCGTAATATTTTACGAGATAATACCATTTGTCTCTTATCTTTACAATGACTATTGATTGTTTATTATATATGATGTATGTAGGCCTACCCCGGAATGCGGATTGCAACTGGTTCAATAAAGAATAGGCTATACTTACTTATTTACTTTACCACCTATTGTTATATTGGTAACTCGTCCCATCAACAATTGCTAATTGTTATGTCTAAGTGATTTACGGAACCAGAGTGTTTCCTGCTTTCTCCCTTGGTCGCATTCAAAGGCACCTTTCCCACAAACCCCGAAGACGAGGCCTGACACTCCAGAAACATTTCCTGCTCCTTACAGCAATTTTTCCTAAATCCCGAGGGATCCTTGATACAAGACATTAAAATAAAATAATAATAATAATAATAATAATAATAATAATAATAATAATAATAATAATAATAATAATAATAATAATAATAATAAGTCTCCGGACTTTTTAGGCCACCTGAGATACCTCGTATTTTATTTTATTTAAAAAAAAAAAAAAAAAAATAATAATAATAGCCTATGTATTAAAAATAATAAACATAATTACAATAATACTAGTTCAACATTCTGTTCTCAATGTTGCATAGGGCCTACATGAAAATATCATGATACTATCTAAAACAATTGCGATAAACATTTCACATGTCTAAAAATTAAAATAAATCAAAGCTAACCACTTGAAGAGTTTTGAAAGTGATGAGTAACATGACCTATCAACGTGATGAAGCTGAATTTCAACTGCACAGTAATGCAAAACTAAGGTCGCAGAGAGACTAACTTATTTGTCAGCGATTGAAACCTAATCCAGGAATTTAGGTAGATTACGCAAATGAAATGCATACGAAAAAAACTGGGTATACCATGGATAGAGAAAAAACAAATAAATGGGTGTTAGAGACGGCGGGAGTGGAAAGGAATTTACTGGAATCAATCAAAAGAAGAAAGATGTCTTACTTTGGGCATATAATGAGGAAACAAGGTGAATGTCTAGAGAAAGAAGTTATGCAAGGAACGGTACCGGGAGCAAGAGTAAGAGGGAAACCAAGGAAGAGATGGATGGACAATGTGCGCGAATGGTTAGAATAATATTATCAACGGAAAGGTTGCTGCGAGAAACCGAGGACAGGAGAGGATGGAGAAGAATCGTCTACAATGCGACCAACCCTCGTATCGAGGACCGTTGAAGAGAGAGAGAGAGAGAGAGAGAGAGAGAGAGAGAGACGCAAACAAGCTGAAATATTTAGTTATTTTAAGTTTCAGAGATATCAACATCGTAGAAAATTGCTTCTGTAGCAGGCCTAAGTTCTTAGTCTTATGTGCTATCATGAAGTCATTTATATAAAACAGTTCTCAACCTTACCGTTGTCTTCGAAGGTTGTCGATTGCTTCCTGTTTAAACATATAAAGCTATGTGGATAATGGATTTTGATTTTGCACGAATGATTTCAAAATTAAATTTTAGGTATTTTTCTGTATTTTAATATGAAAAATGCCTAAAAACAATTTTGCAACAAAATTCGCGCAGAGCATCAAACATAAGCGATGATTTCGTATAACTGTAAGACAAAACTCCCGTAAATGCAACATGCATCTAAAACAAGGCATCATTGAACGGTGATCACGTAGCGCTCTGCATGATGCGTGGAAAGGAAGACAGTTACAGATTCAGAAGTTCATGCAAGAAGGTACAACGGATATTCTGTGTATCGTTAAACCCTCCCTGGCCATGATTTCAGGTGGTCTAGACCCGTTACGTTAAACTTTCAGCGTTAAAAAAAACGTTACCGTACAAAGCTGAGAAGTAAGCGGGTTAGAGAAATCATTAGGCTATACATGTAGATATCAATGAAGCAATGCATAGGCTTGTGAAAGCGTTCAATTAGATGATAAAGGCAATAGCGATTGGTTTTTGCTACTTTTCAGTCTTCATGACATCAGATGTATGTCTAAAGACAAGGGGGTTGATGTAACCCTTGACCTGAAGAAATCATTTCCAGTCTATATGGCGCAAATAAATGAGTCTATGCGTAAAACGAAGCGTTTTTGGACGAACGAGGTACTTCATTGACAGCGTCTATCGACAAGCGATGATTAGCCTATACTCGCGCTTCCTCAGTACAAAACGAACTTAGTTGTATTTTGTGTTTGAATCTGGATATGTGCCTGGAGAATTATAGAGTTTAGCCGGATTCAAAGTAGACTCCAAAGAGCTGTTTTCTATGGACGAATATAATATACAGCTAAATATCAGTCATCACATATCAGATAAAAATGTACCCCTGTCAATCAGACGCACAGATGTCATCGATGCCCACAGTTAGGACCTATGCCGAGAGATTTTAAAAAATCCGAGAAATTTTTATGCTGACCTACGACGTTCAGAGTGAGCACGCAAGCAAATGACTTTCTCAGTAATTAGCTTATAAAGCACCTTAAAATCCTCACAATGACGATGACAGATGACTATCCTAACGACGTACACAGTTCCACTAACTGTAGAGTTAAAATAATCTTAATCTTTGTCAGTGGAAGGTGAATAGGACTACGCAAAAGCATAGACTTCTTGAAATTACCTGCAGCTGGCGATTTTACTTTCGACTGCATGCTCTTCGTGAAAAAAACATAAATTAAGATTAAAACTTTTAACACAAGCATTACTGGAGAATCCTTACTTATGTGCCATTGCGTGTAATTACCGATTATAACAATAGAGCTGATTTCGCCTTGGCTGATATTTTAACGCTTTGAGAAGTTCTTTATAGGCACTAAATTAATTATCGCTCCATAATTAAGCTAAGCTGAAGTGTAGGTCTATTCGTATGTGTATGCAATGGAATCTTATTGCAAAATTAATTACCAGAGATTTTAGGACTTTTGTTTCTTTGAACACGTGTCACGCCACAAACTGAATCGACATCAATGGACCGGCAATCACGCCTGGAATCATCAGGTTAGCAGATTACTTACATTATTGCTTAGCTTTAAAGTTTTATGGTGGATACAAATATGCATTTTTGGACTAATGGTATGTCAGCGAGACCGTGTAGTATAATTTGGAGTGTGTTCTGTGGAAGAAACACATTCGCATTTTGATGAATGTAACGACGACTGCTGATCTCTTTTATGGAATCTCACGCTTTTATCTAATGATATCACAGACAGTCTTGCTTTGAGTTGCACTACGCCACGGATTGACCAAATCGACATTGCAAGGCCCGGTCGTTCAAGAACTTCGAGATAAGTAATCTTACAGTGGCTTAGCAAAACGAGTATTACGAGATGAATGCTGCTTGCAATGCTGGCTAGGTTAAGAGAAACATAATTATTGGGAGGTGAGTCAGTTAGTTATTAATTAGCCATTTGACTCATCTACTGTGACAGGTTCAGGTTACTAGCTGTGATAATTCATCTACTGTAGAAACACTCTGCGATCGTTTGGTCTGTTGCTTAGAAACGTTACGAATGGATGTCTTCTAACACCTGCGTAGGACTGTGGGGGTTCATGTGTTGCGAGCCTCGTCGCCTGTCGTAGTTCATCTTCTTCTAGTCATCCGAGCAGTGCTCGCTTATTCTCTATATATATATATATATATACTTGTGGTTCATAATGTAATTTACAACAGTTACACTATTTTAGGCATCGTTTTGTGTGGTACCTAGAGCCAAATGGTAACTCTAGATGCATACATCACTTGTCACGAATTAAATCATCTTAAAAGTTGCGTACTACAATAAACAAACTCAAGGGCGTAACCAGGAACCAATCCGCCCACAACCACTGAGCATTACTTATTACAAACATGCAATAAATGCATAATGACCAGTAGAAGCAATGTTGAGTCTTCCTTACTTTCTTGAGTCAAAATTTATGTGGTGTTTCGTGTAGTATATGGCATGTGAGGTTCTGGACAGTGTAGGCCTAATGGTTAGCGTGCAGTACTGTCAATCGAGTAGTCGTGGGTTCAAATACTCGCATGGGCAGAAACTTGGTTTGCCATTTCTGCCCCACATGCAGCCCCAGCCAACTCAGATACAACGAGTATACTGACCGCACACTGTCACTGGGAAGATGAGACGGCGAGAAAGAGGAATGATCACCCGCCCTCCTATGTCGAGGCAAAGAAAGCGAAGCCTCTAACACTTCATACGCATGGCTGCCTTAAGGATAGCCTAAGGGACTGCACCTATCTTCTTCTGCTTTATATATGGCATAAAACTTATGTAAATACAGGAAAACCTAGCGTCATCATTGGGTTTATCCTGATCCTGGAGTTCAATGTGAAGAGCAACAATGCTTTAACGTGAAACCTTGTTTTGCTGTGTCATTAAGGCACCGTTCATTCAAATGTGGACGAATGTGGATGCGAACCTTGGTTGCATGGTGAAAGAACACACTTTAACAATCGTATAATGTTCTATAATAGTGCAGTCTTCCACACGAGGCTCCACATGTAATGCAGAATGCTCAATAAGCACAGTAAACGTTATTCAACCTTATTATTCATCTAATATTTGCATTTTCAAACTATAACGACTTTAACCGTTATAGGGTCACCGGGGGGTAAAAAAATACCCCCATCTCGGTTTTTCACGGAAATTTTAATCCCTGAAAATAGTTGAAGAAATCGCTTCTATGACTTTTCTTAAATATGTTACATCCACAGACTGCATCCAGTTTCATTAGTTACCCATGCACCCAAATCAGCTATAAAGTACGAAAATGCACCAGGTCGTAGCTATTTTACTCAGGAATTTATAAACATAACATTATGCATGCTTTACACATGAGTGTCTTGCTGTTACAATGTCTCCTTATCAGTATCTGAACATTATAATTATATAGAAATCGTTTTGGTTTCATTTAATTAGGATGAATAAATGAAGTTCTGCTAAATTATGACATTATAAACTCAATGATATTACAATGTACACAAACGGTACCGTTCAGCATTTACTGAACAGTCATTCTGCATCTGCAGAGAGGGAAAGTGGGCAGGATAAGCAGGAATATGCAAGTGTTTTGACTGCATGCTTTCCGCACACGAAACTGTTGCACTTAGTGCATTTGTGTTCACATTTCTTGTCGTCTTTACGTGGACACGAGTGGCATCGACCACGTTTCTTTGCTGGATTTGTTGCGCATCGACTAGGTGCCGGTTGTACACCGATCGCCAACATGGCTTTTGCTACAGATGGTTGGTGTGAAATTGATGGATCGGAGGCACGCTGTGTAATCAATGGCTCCACGAATTTGTCAGCAACTTCTGTGATACATACTTACATACATACCTACATACATACATGCATACTTCCATCTATCCATACATAGATTCATCCCTGCATACACACGTACATACTTACATACATAGGCCTACATATATACATGCATACATAACTTTTTTTAGTTTTATACATGAAAATCGGAGTTTATCATAGGAATCATGCGAATCACAGTTGGGGTATTTTTAACCCCCAAGTGACCAAAATCGGTTGAGAAATATAGCGACCCTATAAGGGTTAATACCGACTATCAAGTAACAATGTAGTACTTTATTCTTACCTCCGAATACCTGACAACTGATAAGTAATGGCGATGCTAAGAACTTACGTTGAATTGCATGTAACTTAGTCTGCTAGTGGTAGACTAACAATTTTCAGTCCCAGTGTTCACATGTCGTTACACGTGTTTACATGTCTTAAAAACACAATAGTTTGTAGTTAATCAAAGTGTCTTATCTTGAGTAGTTTAAATTACTATTAACTTTATCGTGAAGGATCTGAAACTGTAGTCCACAGGACATAATCAATTATTCATCAATACAACTTTTATCAAACTCTTCAGTTCAACCTAAGAGGGCTGGATAAGGACATGAGTGGAGGCGAAACTCACTTGCGTATAAATTAGCTTTTGTTGCCAATGGGACTGTGTTTGTTTTGTATGTATTGTATTGTATTTGAACACTTGTTATAGCGCCCCTACCAGATTGCCTATTCAGAGGCGCTCCCGACTACAGCCCGGACGCTGAATCGGAGTTTCACGCCGAAGCGCATGAGCAATAATTATTGCGAGTGAAGGACTTGCCCAGGGTCCCTACGCGGCAGCTTTGATGTGGATTCGAACCCGCAACCCTCCAGCTGCAAGGCACCGAACATACCCCTGCACCACCGCGCCCCAGTTGTATTGTGTTGTATTGTATTGTACTCCACGTTTATATTGCGACCGAGCCACCCGCAGTAAAGATCCGAGAAATTAATCTCTGATAAACCGACCGACTGGGAAGCGAATCCGGGGCGCCGACGTGACGAGCGGGCACCAACCCACTCGGCCACTCAGGATCCTTGTTTACTCGTCCATTTGATACTGACTACATGCGGCTTGGAAATGTGCGCTTTACACGAACCACACTTCTGGATGAACCGATAACAGAGATGCATGGAAAGTGCTGTGGAAACGGCAACGCTCCACGCCACTGATGATGATGACGATGATGATAATGACGATGATGATGAACATGGTGGTGGTGGTAGTGATAAGGAGATTGGTAGTGTTTGAACCGCAGTCCTGAAATAATTATTATGCATCCAGTGCCAAAACTTTAATTGTGAGACAGCTCGAGAAGCACTTTAGTTTTAACTTAGCCAACTGAAGCAACGCCTCTTTGGATCTGCTAGATAGCAAATGTAAGATCTTTTGAAAGGTTGACAAGAAGTTAATGCATGCATATATGCCTATAACATACATATTTTTACTTGAGATTTAATAGTGACAGTATCAAGCGATATGTATTGTGAAATTAATCTAGCGAACGGTAAGAATAGATTCTACAGCGCACAGCTACTTCCATTTTGTGTTTCCATATTTCCATATTTCAACACATAATATCAAAATGCTATAATGCAATATCATGCAATGTAGGCCAATGAATGTAATAATATTACATTGAACGATCTTCACTGAAGAGACACGATATATTTGAGATTAATGAATACAGTGTATTGTTATCTAGATAGAAAAGGCTCAGATATCAACTGGCAAGGGTCATTTATCAGCAGAAAGTGACACGTACTTGTGACATCATTATCTGGACAATAATTATGCTCTACCAAGAGACACAGAATTCAATGCGATAGACATTGTCCTATGTTTTGACCTTGTAATTGTCTTGTGTTGGATCGGTCATTTCGCCATTAAATTAGTCATTCAATCGTTCAATCAATTGAGCGAGCTA